>NDGM011196577.1:0-12529 GCA_002564305.1 Octomys mimax
GTGTTCAGGGTCTCACTACTAGATTGGACTTGTAGTGATCCGCCTGTTTACAGTCTCCCAAGAATTGGGATTGTCTCAATTACCATCTCAGTGCACCCTCAGGGCGGGGCCAGCATGGCAGGCCTGGGGAATGAACCCCAGCCCCTGTACCTGCTTGCAGGTATTTTAATCTGCTGAGCTATTTGGCCAGTCTAAATTAACCTGATTCTGAATAAGCCAAAGTTTATTATTTTACAGAGGATACAAAGGAAAAGGAATATATTAAATACCATCACATGCCAGGCATGGTATGCCTATAATCCCAGCACTCTGGAGGCTAAGGCAAGTGGATCACTATGAATTCAAAGTTAGCCTGAGCTAGCTACATAGTGAGTTCAAGACCACCCTGAACTATATAGTGACATCCTACCTAAAAAACAGAAAAGAAAAGGATTATTTTAAACCTTAAAAAAAAAGCAACAACTTCTAATCCAGAAGTTTGTATATCCTGCAAAACTATCTTTCAAAATTGATGAAGAAATAAGATATTTTTCTGATAAAGAACACCTCAAGAAATTCATTACCACCAAATCAACACTCCAAAAAAATTCTTAATGATATCCTAGAAAGATACAATGAAGACAAGAATGCCAAAACGTCTAATAGAATGAATACATCAGGCATGGTGAGCACTTAAGCAGAAAGAGGAAAAAGGGAATCAGCAACAGGAAAATAATGCAATCACAGAGATAAGCCAATATCTTTCAGTGATAACTCGGTGTGAATAGTCTCAATAATCAAATGGTATGTAGTATATACAAAACACATTTCATCCAAAAAACCATAGAATAAAAATCAAAGGATGGAAAATATTCCATAAAACAGGAACCCCACAACAAGCAGGAGTAACTATTCTGGGCTGGCCAGATAGCTCAGTGGATTAAAGCACCTGTTTAGTCAGACTCAGGAACTGGGGTTCAATCTCCAGATTGCTGTGCCAGCCCTGCCCCCCTGGCATGCTTGAGACAGAAATCAAGACTGGGCATGGTGGTGCATCCCTGTAATCCCAGCACTTAGGAGGTTGAAAACAGGAATCACTGAGAGTCTGATCTGTGCAGTGAGACCCTGTAGACCTTGTACTAAATAAATTAAAAAAAAAAAAGGGTAGGGATCCTATTGTCAGACAAAGTAAACTTGAAGCAAGAACTCCAAAGAGGCAAAGAAGGTTACCACATATTGGTTAAGGGAATAATTCAACAGAAAAAGTAATTATAATCATATTTGCAACAAACCATCATGTACTCAACTTCATGAAGCAAACACTACTGGACATAAAAAATCAGACAAACATCAGCACAGTTTTAGTGGGAGAACCTAATACAAATAGATCAATTACATGAAAAAAAATCCACAAAAGTGTAAGAGTTTATCAAACCTTTGAACAAAGATTTAATGGATAAGTACAGAGTGTCCTTCCCAACAAGAACACAATATACATACTTCTCACCATCACATGGAACATTCTCCAAAATATACTAGCCCATAAAACATATGTAAGTAAATGTAAAATAATTGAATTGAAATTATCCCATGTATATTATTATATCTTAGTGCAATGAAACTAGAACCAAATGGCAAAAGAAACCACAGAAATTATGCAAACATAGAAATTTAAATAATATTGTCTCAGTTACTTTTGTCTTATTGCTGGAACAAAAATACCTAACACCTCAAATTAAGGAAGGAAAGGTTTATTTAGTTCAGTTTGTGGAGGTTTCAGTCCATAGTCAACTGGCTTCAAGGCAGAGTGGCACATGACAGAGGGCAGCAGTTCATGGTGGCAGAAAACAGCAAAACAGCAAGAGCCAAATGGCAGAAACATAGGCAGCAACAGAGGCAGAGAATAAACCTCTCTCTTTCCTTAAATTTCATCGAGGATATTCTCCCCAGGCCAGGTGTAGCACTCACATCCATAATCCCTGTATTAGATCATGAATTAATCACAACTTCTAGAAGTCTACCCCATCACTTCATGAGGCTTTTGGGGGACAACTAGACACAAAACATAACAAATATACTCTTTAATAATCAGTGAATCATGGAATAAATCAACAAATAAATCAGACACTTCCTAGAATCAAATGTTAATGCCAGTACAACATACCAGAACCTATGGAACACAATAAAAGCAGTTTTAAAATGGATGCTTGTAGCTGTGCATCCCCCACATCAGAAAAACACAGCAAATCCTAAAGACCTAATGATGTACCTCAAGGTCCTAGAAAAACAAAAAAGATCCAAAGCTAACACAAGAAAGGAAGTTATAGAGATCAGAGAAGAAATTATTGAAATTGACACTAAAAAAATATTAAGAATAAATGAATCAAATATCTGGTTCTTTGAAAAAAAATGAGCAAAATCAACAGCCAGTTTTATGAAAACAAGACCCAAATCAGTGCAATTAGAAATGAAAATGGTTAAATCACTATGAACATCTTTGAAATCCAGAAAATTATTATTAATCACATTGAGAACATGTACTCCAATCAACTGGAGAATTCAGAAGAAACAGATAACTTCCTAGAAATATATGAATCACTAAATGTGAAAAGGAAAAAAAAAAAAAACCTGAATAACCCAATAATGGGCAATGAAATTGAAGCAGTAATAAAACACAAAACAAAAGCTAAGAAGAAAAGTCTGGAATCTAATTTATTCTCCACTGAATTTTTTAAGTACTTCAGGGAAAATGCAGGGTGAACTGAAGCTGGAAATAGTTCAGTCCCAAGAAAAACATCTTGCCTGACACAACTCCAATCAGTCAGTAGGAAATTCTGTGTCTTGTGATACTGCTTTTGTGATTGTCCTATGTTCTTTTCTCATCCAGAAAGAGTCCTCCACCTAACCTTAGCCTTTTGCTCTTGTCTATTTTTCTAAATCCCCTCACCATTTTTCCCCAGGACCACTGAGAGCCATGTCAGCTCTTGGCAAAGATGAAATACTAATACCTCTCAAGCTCTTTAATGAATCAAAAGGGAAGGAATACTTCCAAAGTCATTCCTCTAAGAAAGCATTACCCTGATTCTAAAACCAGACAAGGATCCAACCAAAAAAAGAGAACTGCAATCCAGTCTTTTTAAAGAATGTAGACACAAAAATCCTCAATGAGGTACTAACAATCAAAATGCAACAAATCATAAAAAATACCATATATTATGACCAACCAGGCTTCACCCCAGAAATGTAAGGGTGGTTCAACATACGCATCAATAAATGTAATACATTATGTAAACAGAAGCAAGGACAAAAATCACATGATCACCTCAGTAAATGAAGAAAAAGCTTTTGACAAAATGTAACATCTTTTCATAATTTTTTAAAAATCCCTGAAGAAAATATGGAAGAACCTTATCTCAGTCTGATAAAAACCTTTTATTAACAACCTATTGCCAGGGGCTGGGGAGATGACTCAGTGGAATAAGTGCTTCCCTGGTAAGCACAAGGGCCTGAGTTCAATCCCCGGTTCTTCCAAAAAAACAAAAACAAAAACAAAAAACTATTACCAACATCTTATTAAAAAGGGGAAAAACTAGATGCTTTCTCTCTAAATTGGAAACAAGATAAGGATGTCCACTATCACTACAATCAGGCAAGGAAAATAAAAAGAATAGGAAAGGTAAAAGTTAAATTATCATTATTTGCAGATGATATGATCCTCTACATAGAAAACTGAAATTTTTCTACCAAAAAACTCCTAGAATTAATGAAGTTCAGTAGTGTAGCAGGGTACTAAATCAGAAATTTCTTTTTCATTTCATGTACTTGGTACAGGGTCTCACCATGCAGCTCAGGCTCATAGTGATCCTCCAGTTTTCAGCCTCCCTAGCACTGGGATTACAGGCATGCGCCACCATGCCCAGACTCAATTGTGGGCTCAGTGTGCCCCAGAGGAGGGGTCAACATGGCATGTGGGACTGGGGAGCAAACCCTGGTCCCTGCACTTGCCAAAGCAGGAACTTAGTCTGCTGAGCTATCTTGCTGACCCCAAAACCAGAAATTAATAAAGTTCCTAGAGGCCAATGATAAACCCACTGAGAAAGAAGTTGAGAAAACAATATGATTCATAGTAGCATCAAGACAAGTTAAATACGGAAGAACTTAAGACTTAACCTAACCAAAGAAGCAAAAGACTTCTACAAGCAAAACTACAATACTCTGACAAAGGAGATGGAAGAGGACATCAGACAATGGAAAGATGAATCTCTGTTTCTCTGTAGGCAGAACCAATATAGTAAAATGGTGATACTTCCAAACCTGATATGCAGATTTAGTGGAATCCCAATCAAAACCCCAATAGCATTTTTCACAGAACTAGAGAAAACAGTCCTAAAATTTATATGGAAGTGGAAGAGATCCAGATTACAAAAGCCATCCTAAGCAACAAGAGGAAAGCAGGCTGTATCACTATCTCAGACTTGAAATTATATCACAAAACTACAGCAGTAAAACAACATGATACTAGCACAAAATCTTGTGTATCAATGTAACAGAACAGAGAGTGCAGAAACAGCTCCAGGAACATTGAGCTTTCTGATATCTGATATTTCACAAGGGGTGAGAAATGTACGATGGGAGAAAAGTTAGCTTAGCTAATCCTTGCTGCCAGGAAAACGTGCTATCAACTCTAGACCCATGTATGTCATGATGTAAGCAAGTAAAATCAAAATGAATTAAAGATCCAATTGTTTAAAACAGTCTTCTGGAAGATAAAATAGGTAAAATTCTTGCAGACATGAGTGTAGGTACTTTCTTAACAGAACCTCAATTATACAGGAAGTTATATTAACCAACAAATGAGATCGTATCAAATTTAAAAAGCTTCAGTACAGCAAAGAAAACAACTAACAGTGAAGAGACAACTACAAAATGGGAAAAATAATTTGCTAGCCATTCCTCAAACAGAGGACTAATATCTAAAATATAAAGAACAAAAAAAAAATCAGACCCAATCAAAACAAAAGACCTAATAAAGAGACAACTGAAATGAATAGTCTCTTCCAAGAAAAAGAAATATAAATGTCCATGAAAGAAATATAAATGAAAAAATATTCAGCAACTCTGGCCATTAGAGAAATGCAAATTAAAACAACACTGAGATTTTATCATAGTCCAGGAGGAACAGCTATTGTCAAGAAATCAAATCATAACAAACGCTGGAGAGACTGTGAGGAAGAAAGGAAATTTTCTACACTGTTGGTAGGAGTATAAACTTTTGAAATCAGTAAGGAGATTCTGCAAAAGAACAAAAATAGAAATTCCATTTGACCCAGGCCTGCCCCTTCTAGGTATCTTCCTCAAAGTGTTAGTGCCATCATATTACAGTGATACATGCATACACATGGTTTTTTTTTTTTTTCTTTTTTGGTAGTACCAGGGATCAAACTCAGGACCTTGCACTTGTCAGGCAAGCACTTATTCCACTGAGCTATCTCCCCACCACCTCCCATGCCATACCCACGTTGGTAGCAGCACAATTCATAATAGGTAAGTCAAATGTCCATTGATAGATAAATGGCTTAAGATAATATGGTATTTGCACACAATGGAGTACTACTCAATTACAAAGAAAGATAAACTTCAATCATTTGTAGGAAAATTGATGCAGCTTGAGAACATAATGTTAAATGAAATCAGACACACAAGCTTAAATGTCATGTGGTTTCTGTTATATGAGAAGTCCAAAATATAAACAAAGAGCAAAATAAAAGCTACATAACAGGAATACAGAGCTAGAGCTTTTTCACAAAGAGGACCAAGAGATGAACGAGGGAGAGGAGGGGGAGATAAGAACAGAACTAAGATATGTTATGTACATGTGCCAGCTCCATACAACAATGAAAACACAAACTGAAAAATACCCCAAAAAAATATTGGCCATATTTGGGCATTTTCATGTTAGGATTGAACCCCAGCCATATGTGCTATAGGTGCATGCTTTACACTGAGTTATACACCTGACCCAGAGATTGACCATAAGTGGATAAGGATATAGAACAATTTCAATGTTTATATATTGCTAGTAGTAGTGTAAGACGGTAAAATCACTTTCAAAATATTGTGACCGTTTCTGAAAAAGTTAATCAGAGACTTAACCACATCCATCTCAGCGGGTCTGTTCTTCAATCGTTATCCAAAAGAAATGGGAACAATAACAGCTTTATTCACAAATAACTAATGCTGGGGAGAACTCAAATGCTTATGAACTGGGAGGGGCAACTGTAATGTCTCCACACAGTGGGACAGTTCTAGTGCTATAATGGTACATTTAACAACATGAGTGAATCTCAAAACACCACTGCACCAAAGAAGCCAGGTGCAAGAGTATGTCCTGTATCAGTCTTTTTTTGTTTTAATTGGAAATCAAACTCAGGACCTTGTACTTGCAAGGCAGGCACTTGTGTCTCTGAGCTATATCCCTGGTCTTGTATCAGTCTGTTTATGTAGAAGTTTGCAAAAGCACACCTAACCTGTATGGCAGAAAGTAGATGAGTTGTTGCTTAGGGATGTGGGGAGATATTTTCTACAGAGAAAAGAGGAACTTTGGAGGTGATGAAATTGTACCTAGCTGACACTTAAATTTACCCCAAAATGGATAAATTTAGTCATATGTAGTGGCACATACCTATGAGCCCATGCTCTGGGTGGCTGAGGCAGAAGATCACAGTTTGAGCCCAGCGTAGGCAACTTAGTGAGACTCTGTCTTAAAATAAAAAAAGGGTTGGGGGTATAGGTCGGGACAAAATGGATTTAATTGTCAGTACCACAAAAAAGTGGTAAGTTATTTATTGTGTATAGCTCATTAATTTGAGTTTTGTTAAAAGAAAAATTTTTACATCCATGCTCATGGCAGCATTATTCACAATGGCCCAAATGTGGACAAACTCTAATGCCCATCAACAGATGAATAGATGAACATAATTATGTATTCATACAATGAACTATTATTTAATTTTAAAAAGAAATCTAAAAAAGAAATAAAACCCTGACCCTGATGCTATGTGGATGAAGCTTGGGAACCTTAATCTAAAATGAAGAAGCTAATTATAAAAGGATAAATTCCACATATGGAAGGTCCCTTAAGGAGTTAGATTCACAGAGAAAGTATAAGGTTGATGTATGGTCAGCTTTCATGTTGATGGAACAAAATACCTGACACCTACAGCTCACAGGGGAAGTTTCATTTGGCTCGTGGCTCCAGGAGCTTCAGTCCATGATTATTAAACTCCATGCAGAAGGGTCTGATGGCAAAATCGCTCGCTTCATGGAAGCTGGGGAGCAGTGCCAGAGAGCAAGAGACTAGAGATCAGGTTCACCCATGCCTCCCCCCAGGTACCCTGAAGTGTGCCTGTCTCACCTTAGGTTTCTCAAGCCAATCAGGTTGACGTTGAGCTGAGCTATCCACAGGGGGCTACCAAGGACTGACAGGAGCAGGACCTGAGGGTGGTGCTGAGAGGGCAGCGTGTTGGTTGCATAGCAGTGAAAGTGTTCTTTATTTCACTGAACTGTGTACTTAGAATGGCTAGGTTCTTTTTAAAGAGAAATTTTATATTTTGTATATTTTATGATAATTAAAAAATAAAGAATAGGAGATGGCACCCTAAAAGTAAATACTTGTTGCCTCTCTTACCTTTGTGGGGAGAAAGGGCTAGAGCAGGAGAAGCTGTGTATGTGGCTGGCATTTGGGTTTCAGTGATTTTTGTTTCTAAACTTGGGCTATGGATATATAGATATTTGATTTTATAATAATTACTGAGTATTGTTAGCATTTTATGAACTTTTATGACTCATACAGCCCAATGTTAAAATGGTTAAAGATGCTTAGGCCTCCTTGAAAGTCTTTTTCATCCTCGCAGAGTGACTAAGATTCTCATGGAAGGGAGTGTCATGAAACAGAGGCCTGAGAATGGCTGGGCTTTCCACAGCTGCAGGAAAGAGGTTGTTGTGGGGTGTGCAGAGACACCACAAGCACTGTGTGGAGGGAGTGAGGAAAAGGGGTCCAGTCAGTAGAAAAAGCCTTGGCCCCATGCATTTTATTCAACAAATAATGAACACTTACTGTGTTCTAGGTGCTGTTGTGGAAGCTGATGCGATGGCATAGAACAAAGCAGACAGAACAGAAGCCAAACCATTCCTGTATCTGAGCAGGGAGCTGAAGACAGATAGACAGATGAAGGGAGAGGGTGCTGGGAAGCAAGGTGGGGACAGAGTGATAATGAGTATGATGCTGTCATTTTGCCGCAAGGCACCAGGAAACCCATCTGCAACTATGGCACTTGAAGCAGATGTAAAGGAAGTGAGAGTGTGAGCCATCTGGGCACATTTGGGAGAGCAGCCAGGGTGAAGGACTGAGGGCAGAGTGGCCAGGCCAGTAGGGGGGTCAGCATGGATGCAGAAGGGGGAGAGAGTGGGTTTGATGATGTCAGGGAGAAAGCCAGAGTCAGACCACGGAGGCCTGGCCAGCCCCACAGAATGATGTGCCCATCCAGACAACACCTCCTCTACTTCCTTCCTCATACAGAATGGACTTCTGGGCCAGGCTGGCCTGGGCATGCTGTGTTCTGATTGCAAGGTGGGCAGACAGGGTGAGTGTACAGCTTGGAGCATTCTCCTGTGCTTTTTGCCATATCCTGATCAGCAGCAGCTTCTTGCTTTCCTTTCAGCCTCAGCCCCTGGAGAAATAAATACAGAGGCTCAGGCCAGGACCCAGGCCATCTGCAGCTCAGGGCTGAGCCCCCTTCAGAGACCAGCCTGACCCCTCACATGCAGTCCACTTCCAGACCTCTGGGTGGGAGAAGCAGCAGCTGAGCATAGGTGGCTTCCTCCCCAGTTTTTGTTGTTGTTGTTTTGTTTTGTTTTTTTAGGAATTACAGCTCTTTATTTGAAAGTCTGACCTGCCAATTTAGCATTTTCCACCAACTCGTGGAGCAGAAATTTTCACAGCTTCACAATCTTCTGCTTAGGTGCTGCCTTTGTGGGAGCCTTCACAGCAGCCATCACAGTCTTTTTAGATGTTTACTTAACCTTTTTTTCTTCCTTGGCAGCCCTGGTAGCTTGTTCTCTCTGGGTATTTCTGACTTCTGGTTTCTGATTCCTTTTAGCCATTATGTCAGCAAGAGGTGCATCAGTGATGGCCCTCTGAAATTTGACTGCTTGTCACGTTCTTTTCTTTTGAATTCCTTCTGACTGTCCCTTTTTGTGCTTTCTTCTGTAGAGAACAGTCCAGTTTATTTGCTGAAGATTTCTCTTGAAAAGGAATGCAGACTTGCATTTTGCATTGAAAAACTGAAAAACCTTCCTGTTGGTCCTGACATAGTGTCCCAGGTAGATCTTGTACCTGTGTCCCAGGTAGATCTTGTACCTGTTGAAGCTACACCACTTGACTTTTATGGTAGCAGGGGCAGTCAAGGCAGAAGATGGTGATAAAAAGTTCCTCCCCAGTTTGACAGTGGCCATGCAGAAGGCATTGAAAGCACATTGGAAGGGAGTAAACAAAGTCACTTTGGGCAGCAGTGAGCTTGTCTGTCACACATTGGAAAAGGTTAGAGAAACCATTGTGTAAACAGGACAGTTAAGAAGCTATGCCAGTTACCTGGGAGGAAATAATGGTATACTCTCTGCTTTCCTTTACTGGAGAAAAACACCTAAGACCACCAACTCAGGAAAAGCTTATTGTGGCTCATAGTTTCAGATGTGCTAGTCTGTGGTACTAGGTCTTGTTGCTTTGTGCCTGTGGCACCACAAAATATCATGATGGGAATGTATGATAGAGGAAGCTGAGAAGAAAAAGGGGAGGGGGAGAAGGAAAGGGAGAGGGAGAAGGAGAGGGGAGAGAGAGAGAGAAAGAGAGAGAGAGAGAGAGTAGGAGAGGTGAGGGGTGGAGAGGAGAGGAGTGAGGAGAACAGAAGAGAATAGAAGAGAACAGAAAAGAGGAGTCAGTCCAGCATCCCCTTTAAGGGCAAATCCCCTTGGCTTAGTTGGCTTAACTTCTTTCCTCTAGGACACATCTTTCAGGACTAAGCTTCAGGACTTGGGACATTGGTTGACATGTAATTCAAATTCTATCAGATGGCTTAGATGGGAACAGTTGTGATTGGAGAGGGAAAAGTGGTTAGAGTTGTGGTTATATCTAATAACTGCAATATCTAGGAGTTTGTGCTTGGGTTGGGAACAGAGATGTCAGCTGAAGTGCAATTGAAGGTTTGGACTGCTGAGAGCTTTAGCAGCAGTGACAGGGTAAGACAGGGCAGCGACAGGCTGGAGGGAAGCACAGTGGTGGCCCATAGGCTCAGGATGTCACAGGCCTTCTGGCTCAGGAGATGCCACCAATGCCCCAACATAATTTTATTCACAAGACCAGCTTGTCTGTTTGCATGGACTTCAAGAAATGGCCAAGGAATGGATGCTTCAATAAGTTAGGGCTGAGAAGGAGAAGTCCAAACTTGGGACTCTAGGAGATGGACTGAGACCTCTGGAAAGATGTGGGAGATAGCCAAAGAAACCTAGGTCTTTCTAAGACGAGGGGGGAGAGAAAGTGTAGACAGGGAAATAAACAATACATTAAAGCTATGCTAATTAAAACCATGTGACACTGACATAAAGAAAGATATGTACACTTAGGGAAGAGAGTAAGGACCCCTGAAATCAACCTTCATAACAGCCAATGGTTTTGGACAAGGGTGCCATGATTGTCCAATGGAGAAATGATGGTGTTTTCAATAAACAGGGTTAGCAAAACTAGATATCCACAAGCTAAAAGAGAAGCAGGACTGCTGTTGTCACACTATTCATAAAAATAACTGAAAATGGGACAAAGAACTAAATCTAAGAGCTGAAATTACAAAACCCAAGAAAGAAACACAGGGCAAAACTTCCGTGACTCTGGATTTGGCAATAATTTCTTAACTATGACACAGAATGCTCAAGCAACAAAAGATGAAATAGGCAAATTGTACTTCATTGAGATTAAATATTTCTGTGCATCAGTGGGTACATTAACAGTAGAGTGAAAAAGGAGCTCACAGAAGAGGAGACAATATTTGTAATATTTCTGATTAAAAATTGGGCAAGGGACTTGAGTGTACATTTGTGGCCATGTGATCATGCAGCTTTTTCAGAAGTGGATGAATTTAGAGTGTATGATGCTGGGATGAAGGGTTTCTGATGAGTAAATCAGTCCACTGATTGGTCTGGCATAGTCCTGGCTAGATTTAAGCTGTGAGTGCTACACCCACCCTAGGGTAGGTGGCCTATATACAGTATAGGGGACAGAAAGAGACTTGTCTCCTCCCACTCTTGCTTGTTTTTGCTGTCTTCTGCTGCCACGAATGGTTGCCCTTCTGCCATGTGTCATTCTGCCTTAAGACCTCCATATACTCTGAGCTAAATAAACCTTTCCTCCTTTAACTTTGGGTGTTGGGTTATATTGTCTCAGCAGTGAGAGAAAAGTAGTTAAGATGCACAGAAATTTCTCTTCTGGGTGTACATCCAAAAGAATTGAAAGCAGGGGTTCAAACCAGTATCTGCAGTAACCCATATTTATAGGAGCCTTTGCTCCAGTGGCCAGAAGATGGGAACAAACCAAGTGTCCATAAATGGATAAACAAACGAAGTGTGGTATACGCACAGTGGAATATTAGCCTCTAAAATGAGAGAAATTTTGACATGTGCTACAATAGAAATGTACCTTAGGGACATTGTGCTAAGTGAAAGAAGCCAGTCACACACACACACACACACACACACACACACACACACACACACCTAGTGCTGCATGATTCTACTTACAGGTGTCACCATCAGAGACAGGAAGAGAAGGCTGCTTGCCAGGGGTGAGGCAGTGAGAGATAGGCTACTACTTAATGGATACAGAACTTCCACTGAAGAGTAAGAAAAAATTCCAGAGCTGGCTAGTGGTGATGGCTGCTGGGTATTATGAATGCACTCAGTGCCATTGAACTTTATCTATGAAATGGTTAAAATGTAAAGGGCTACGTTACATGTCTGCTACTGTAATTTGTTTTTAACAAGAAAAAGATCCAGTAAAGATAGTTGGGATCAATTTATAATAACAATTCATAAGATCACTGTCCTGCAGAAGCTGGTCTAATGCCCTCCCGGGCATGGTCAAGTGCCTGGCAGCAGAAGGACAAGCTTGAGGTATGCTGACTGTTCTTACTCGAATTAGAAGGAACTGGAGCCTCCTGCCCAGAGCTGCACTGGTGTGAATCCTTCCTGAGCCTCCTGTGAGGAGGGAGCCAGGCATCCAAGAGAAGTAGCCCTGAGTGAAGTGACATGCACACAGACAGGGATGGCCCCTCTGTACTGCTCTAAGGCAGCCCAATTCGGAACTCTCTTTGGGATGGGCTGCAACTCATGGCAGAGCTCTTGCTTAGCTTGTGCAAGGACTTGGCTCTGTCCTCAGTACCACAAAGAAGAAGAAGAAGAAGGAGAAGGAGAAGGAGAAGGAGAAGGAGAAGGAGAAGGAGAAGGA
>NDGM011196579.1:0-10523 GCA_002564305.1 Octomys mimax
ATGGGCACACTGGCATCTTGCTAGTGTGTGATTACTTTGACATGTGAAACTAGAAGGAGCCTTGTGCGGCAGATAACCACTCATTTTAAATGGCTTCAAGAATAGTATTTGTTATTTTCTCTGCTGGAGCCTCACAGTCACCCCAATTTCTCAATTGCATTATGTATTTGTCTGCCTGATGGAAAATTAAGTGAAGACACATTTGTCTGTTTATTTATTGAACACCAGCAGCTCACTTGGCACCAGGCAAACAGATGGAGTCACAGGAAAAATAATAGTTTTGCACATAATTAAATAATTGCTGGTGGAATTTAAATGGTAAGGAAGGGAGAGGGGAGATAAGCCCGAGGATGTGATCGTGAGAATCCCTGCTAGCTCTGAGCGGCCTGTGCGCTGTGTTTGCAAAGAGAAATGGTATGAACTCTAGCACTTGATGCATCAGTAACTCCCTACTAAGACGAGCTTCCCAGAAATCATGCAGATTAAAATCCTGGCTTCTTGGTTTGCTTAAGAAACAGCCTGAGTAGGGTCATTCAGTGATGTCCACTGGAAAGCGCGGCCTCTTTAGTAGGATTGAGCTGGGGGGTGGCTTTGAACAAGAATGCTGAAGAGCATCGAATGTATGCACATTCCCGGAGCAGGGTGTCTGGTCAGGTGGCAGCTGCCTCACATTTCCGGCCATGCATGCCCCCCAGGTCGGGTTCACTGTTGTCCTCGAATAATGCATCTGGGCCTCTCTGGTCTGTGCTGTCTGTGTTGTTTCCCCCCAAGAGCTGAAGACCAGGGTGGGTTGTGGCGTGCACACCCCAGCTCTGTCCCTGTCTCTGTGGCTGTGAACAGCTTGGCACAGACCCTCACTGGACCATCCATCCGGCCTCCATCACTGCATCCCACATTCAGCATGGATGACAGCAGTGGCCTCCCGTCACCACGGAAACAGCCTCCACCCAAGCCCAAGAGGGACCCGAACACACGGCTGAGCGCCTCCTATGAGGCTGTGAGTGCCTGCCTGTCTGCAGCAGCCAAGGACCCGTCTGGAGATGGTGAGCCCGGGACACCTAAGAAACTGTGGTGGTCAGGCTGCAGGCTTCCAGGGTGGGCGTGGGCCAAGCTCGTGCTTAGTAGGAGTAAATCCAATTGCTGCCTTGCCAGCAGCCTGTAATCACTAAATATAAATATTATTCATGCAAATCTGCAAGCCTCTTAGGGAAAAGCTCCTTAAGTGCACCCGCCCTGCAGCAAGCTGACAGCCTCCAAGCAGACTCGGCGCACAAAGCTGGCTGCCCATCCATGTCAGTATGCACTCATTAAAAGTTCCGACACACTCGTTGGGCTTCCCTGTGACCACAGTCTAACTGGAAGCAAAGCCCAGCTCTGCATGGGGTAAGTGAGACACTTCACACACAGCAGAACCGCTGCAGCCTGATTCAGTGGGCGTAATGGGGGTTAGACACCAAGGCTGCGTGAGGACGGTCCAGACGCACGCTGCATGTCCCAGGGGAATGCCGCCGCTGATTCCCCATGAAAGCCCCCAGTGGCACCATGTAGCTCGTAACTGTCACTTAGTTGTTAGTTCTTAATTATTCTCTTTGTTAGCACATGGTTGCTGGCCATGGCAGCCCTGTTCTGTGTGGCTTGGGGCATGGCAGGACACACCAGAATTCCCCTCCCATCGCCTTCCCTCCTGCTCGCATTCTCCTCCTGGATCCCTTGCTTTCCTTTTCTACCTGCTACTGTCTGTCTTTTAGTTTGCTCTTTAATGTATTTCTACTGGGCCTCCTGTGTAAGAAGCAGTGTGATATTTAAGCTTGTGACTCTGATGTGTACAACCGCCGTGAAGATCAGTGTGGAGATGCCTCAAATAGCTAAAAGTAGAAATCCGGTTGGAATTGCAGGCGCCACCTCGCAGCGACCCAGGCACTCCATGTTAGCAGCAGCACAGCTCGCAGCAGTCTGTGTACCCACGCGCAGAGGGGTGCGTGGGACAGCAGCACCACTCACACACTGGAGGGCCACTGCCACAGTCATGTGTAGAAAAATGGATGACTACAGTGCCATTAAGTTTTAGCATTAGTGAAAACAAAGGAAGCACTTCTCAGCAGAGCCTTTGCAGATTTCAGCAGTTTAATATTTCAGGCATGTCAGGCTCCACTACAGGTGCACACGCATGCATGTGTGCATGTGTGTGTGTCCCTACATGGCGCTGATTCTCCAGAGGAAGGACAGGTGGGACACAGTAAATAAGTCGCTCCACAGAATTTGTAGGGAGAGACAACTGCTGTAGAGAGGTGAGCAGGGCTGGGGTGGGGCCTGCAGGGCTGGGTCCACCCGTGGCTGTGGAGAAGACCTCACTGTGGCAGAGGAAGGACACCACTCACAGAGGCAGCCTGGCTCCTCCTGAGTATGAAGGGTGCCACGCACTGCCACATGGCCACACCCTGGGGCAGGGGGCTGATGACCAGCCAGCGGCACCCATTGCTCTGTCCTTCAGGCCTCTCCAGGGCCTGCGTGCAGCAAAGATGTGCTCCGGCATTCCTCAGACAGAGGCATAGAAGCTGCACCGGCTGCACTCAGGAAGGGGACAGTGGCAGGTGGCTTTGGTGTCTCAATGACAAGGTCAGGAGGGGCCATGGCGGGCAGCCATCTGTGGTGACCCTATCCATGGACAGAAGGGCAGGCAGGATCTCCAGGGGACAGTGCTTGTCCCCTGGCCCACACCTGCTATAGAAGCTGCTCCTCACCAGCCCTCCGTGTCCCTTGCTAAGAATGCAGATGGAGTCCACTGCCGCCCAGGTGACCAGTGCCCCCCTGGGAACCCGGACCAAGCCCATTGCCACCGTCACTGCCACAGGATGCTTTCTTTGGGTGCAAGAAAGACTTAAGCAGCAGGAACAGGAAGAATACGATCAACGAGGCTGACACAGTCATCAGGGAACAGGGCCATGAAGAGTCCAGGGAGCGCCAAATGAATCTAATGAAGTCATATTACAAACAACAATGGCTCTGAAGTGGGACCACTTCTGCCTCCACACTGGGGCTGACGCTAGAAATCGGCACCATGACCTCGGAGCAGCTCGTGTCCTTGCCAAGGGACCCACATGTGCATGTGCACAGGCCACTGCCTGCAGTTGGGGTTGGGGGTGATCACATACATGGGGGTCACAGGGCCACAGAGAAAGGGAACTCACAAAGAAAAAGGTTGAGCCCAAGATAGGGTGGAACTGGGGCTCCACTCTGACTTCTTCAGGGATAAGAGCTCTGTGTGGGCAAAATGTCCTGTGTGGTGGCACATACCCATCATCCCAGCCTTCCAGAGGCTGAGGCAGGAGGGTGAGCGAGCGTTTGAGGCCAGCCTACACCACAGAGTAAGACACCATCTCAAAAACAAAACAACAGAAGACATCGAAGAGAAAGAAAGATAAGGCAAATTCATGGGCTTTAAAATGTTAAATTTGTCACTACCATTTGTGAGACACCAAGGAGTCTCAGACCTGGCAGAAGTCCCTGGAAAGCTCCGCTCAGTGGAGCCTAATTTCACTGGCCTCTGCTAGTCGGGGGTCTGTAAGCCTGTGAAAAGCTGATGCCTTTTTTTGCCTTTGAAGGCTACTGCTCCAAGTTTCTTAGGACACAGTGTATCACTGGCTACTTTGTAACCTCCAAGAGAAAGTCTTGGTCTCCTTAGACTGACATGGACGTCTGCATTTTGGAACATGCTCTAAATAAATTTTTACAAATAAGGAAATTAAAAAACTTGACCATTTGCTGCTTGGGCTTGGAGCTTTACTGAGTCAGCGAACGCCACTGGGGATCCAGGCACTCCATCTGCCCGTATTCTGGACTTGTAGTCCATGGGCACGGGACAGCGCCACCAGGTGTGGCCGGCACGCTGCTGGCAGCTGCTCTGGTCCCATCGGGGCAGCTGGAACTGTGGTGAGATGTTCACCCCTGCTTTGGGGCCCAGCGATGCCAGCACCACCTGAAGCAGTCAGATGTCATGGTCACAGTAGCTACAGTGGGTGCAGTTTCAGGTGCGGCTCTGGCCCACGCTGTGGAGCGTCTTCTCCTCATGCAGGTTGGCATTTCTTCTTCTGTGCGGCGTCTGTTCATCTCTTGTGCCTCCTTTTTGACTGGGCCTTTTACTCGGGGGTGGGGGAGCCAACTGTCTTTAGTTCTTTACATATTCTAGATACTCATCTTCTGAGGAATAAAAGCTGACAAGGATTTTTAGGAAACTGTTCTGCATTGTTGGTGGGAACATAAGCCAGGGCAGCCATGATGGGAATCAATTTGGAGATTTCTCCAAAACATAAAACTAGAAATCCCAGGCCGCCCTGCTGTGCCCCGTTCGGTCTCTTCCTGAAGAATTGAAGACATCCTGCCGCGGTGAACCCCGCACACCTGTATGGTGGCACAGCCCTGAGCAGCCGAGTCTCAGAAGCAGCACGTACTCCATGCACAGATGTACTGATAAAGAAACTCAGTCACGCACATACAGCCAAGTGCTGCTCTGCCAGGAAGAAGGATAAATTCGAGTCATTCCTGGGAGCACAGGTCCACTTAGAGACCAGAACGCTAAGTGAAATAAGTGAGACACACAAGCTTAAACATTGCCCCATTTCTCTCATGAGAAGCCCAAAGTATAAACGAAAAGGGAAAGAAAGGATGAATAACAGGAAGTGGAGAGATGGATCGTTCACAAAAGGGAAGAGGGGCAGAGGAGGAAGGAATGAGGTGCGCTCTGCACGTGCCCCACGGCCGCACACACACAGGTGTGAGCACTCTGCTCCCTACCATGTGTCCTTGGGACAAGTAGAATGAGTGGGATGCGGCTCTGCTCCAAGGGCCACAGTGGTCACAGATGTGCAACTGTCTGCTGTCGCAACCTGTCCTCCCGATGGCTGTGAGCACATGTCCCAGGCAGCTGCAGAGCTCTCTGCAGGCCACAGAGACACAGGCTGGGAGGCCACGGGTGGGTTCAGCCGAGAGACACCTGTTTTCCTGGGGTCCTCGTCCACAGCCTGGCTATGTCATAACAGCAGTGCCTCGTGTTCTTGGCTTTCCCACCACCACAGCATTCGACGTTTTCAGAAATGGGCTGTAACCCTCTGAGAGCTGGTGACAAGCCAGACACTGAGGTCTATGCTCCTTTCTTGGCCCCTTCTGCTGCTTCCCTCAGGAAGCCTCAGGTGTCAAGGGAATTTGAACTCGGAGCAGCTGGGGCTTTGCCTGGGGTCACACTGGCAGGGACCCAGCCTGAGTGGCTTCGCTGGACAGTGACAGCCTCCTGATTGTCCTTAGGGACCCAGAGGAGCAAAGGCCTCCACCTGCCACAGCTCCCCTTCCCTGTAGCCTCCTCTATACTTGCCTGAGGGCCAGCGGCCTCTCCAACGGCTCCTTTGAGGGACAGGGTTTCCCAAAGCCACACCACAGGCACCATGTTGCTTGTTTCTTGAGGCACTGAGGGGTGAACCCAAGGCCTTGCTTAAAGGGTTCTTGGTGGTGTTAGATGAGCAACATCTCCATTTCTTTTTAATTTTTTACTGGAAGTCACCAAATTGCCCAAGTGGGGCTAAATCTTGAGATCTCCCTGTCTTGGCCTCCCAGAGAACCAGGAGGCCAGCTAGCACCACCACATCCAGCTGTATTTCTCTTTTTCTGGCTGTGGTCCATTTCTGTACCAATGTCTGCATTGTGTGCCTGTAGCAAAGACCTCTGCAGCCCAGGGTCACCAGACTGTGGTTGCCAGTACACGCTGTGCTGTCTGCGTCCCTGATATCCCGGCTGGGACAGCCGAGCACCGGAGGAAGGAGCAGGTGGGCCTTCTAGCCTCACCCACCCAGATGCCCTGCGAGTGTCGAAGGAGACAGGATCTGCGTGGCCATGTGGCCCAGGTCACCCCTCCTCACTAGGCATCCAGACAGGCTCCCCGGCCCAGGTTCCCAAAGAGGCTGCAGGGCTAAAAACCCTGAGCCCAGCTTGGGAAAACACCATCTGCCACCCGGCCTGCACACTGCTGCCGGCTCAACACAGCTCTGAGACCCTCCGGTTGAGAATCAGGCCTGTGCCTGCTGCCTCGGCCAGGGGCTGGTGATCCCGCAGTGCAGCTGAACCCAGGCAGCTGCACATCCGGGTTCTTGATGGTGTTAGACAGCAGCAGCAGATCTGGCACCTCATATGATGCATGGGGGTGGCGCGGAGCCCCTCACCCCCAGCACAGTGAGGCCAGGCTGAGCTCAGCAGTTCGCAAACCACACCTGTGGGCTCTGCTCTCCTGAGCTGGTGGGGCCGAGCAAGGGTGTGCCTGGCGGTGAGAGGTCTACAGGGCGTGGGTGGGGGTCCCTCCAGGCCTGCAGTGTGGGAGGGCTGGGTTTGCGTAGGAACCCTGGAAGGGCAGCTCCCACTGAGCTGTGTCCTGCCTTACTGCTCAACCCTGCTCACATCCCCTCTGTCTTCCTGCTCCAGCTCTGATGAGGCCCAGGCCCCACAGTGATGACTATAGCACCATGAAGAAGATCCCCCCGCGAAAGCCAAAGAGAAGCCCTAACACCAAGCTCAGCGGTTCCTATGAGGAGATCTGGGGCCCAAGGCCCCCGGGAGTGGCTGGCCAGGCGGGTGCGCGTCAGGCCCAGGGGACCCTGAACGCACTTCGGACTTCACCTCAGTGTACACTGCAGCTGCCCCTGCACCTGCCTTTTGCCCCTGAGGACGACGACAGTGCCGAGCCTGTGTACATCGAGATGGTGGGGAATGCGACCAGGCCAGGGGGGCCTGAAGCTTACAGCCCAGAGCAGGGGGAGTCGGTCTACGAAGAGATGAAGTACTTCCTGCCGGAGGAGGGTGCTGGTTCCTGGCTCCCGTCCCAGCGGGACACGAGCGACATCCCTGCCCCCTTCCCCAACCTGCTGCCTCACAGGCCGCCCCTGCTGGTCTTCCCGCCCGCGCCCGCCACCGGCTCGCCAGCCTCTGATGAGTCCCCGCTGACGCCGCTGGAGGTGGCGCGGCTGCCAATGCTGGAGCCCGGCCTGAAGTACCCGCTGTCCACAGAACCCTCCAGCCCTGGCCCGGGCTCCGTGCCCGCCACACCACCCGCACCTGAGCCTGCCCGGCCGCCGCCCAAGGCCTGCAGGGGCGCCCCCAGTCCCGGGCCCGCGGGCGCCCCTAGCCCCCCGAGCAGCCGGCCGCCCTGCAGCCCCCTGGACGAGCTCAGCAGCCTCCTCAGCTCAGGCCGCAGCGTGCTGCGCAGGTCGGCAGCAGGGCGAAGGATCCGTGAGGCTGGAGGTGAGCGGGCGGGGCTCCACCATGGGCATGCTTGCATGGGTCACACCTGTGTGCGCGACGTGTGCATGGCACAACATGTGCGTGTGGACACAGTGTAGACCAGGCATGCGCATGGGAACATGATCTATGCCGTGTATGTGCACGTGGGGGGAGGGGCATATGGGCACAGTACACCCTGTTTGTGTGCGCTATGTTCATGGGGCACACCATGCGCAGTGTATACTGTGTGCGTTCGTGTACGTGGTCTGTGCGGGATGTACACAGCGTATGTCGTATTATGAATATGTATGTGGGTGTGCACGATGTGTGTACTGCACATGCAGGAGTGTGCATAGCCTTGTACAGACACACATGTATGTGGTCTCTGCCACGTGCACACATGCTATATCAAAATGAGATTCCAGCTGAACACATTGGTCACTCAGAACAGATTACTGTGTTGTTTCTAATGAGTTTGTTTGGGTTTTTTTTTTACTATTTTTATTTTTAAAAATTAAGCTTTCATTATCTTATTTTAATTATGATTTAAATCCATCTTCAAAGAGAAGAATACGTTACAATTTCTAAAAAAGCATCTTAGGCAGCCAATATGGCTAAGAAGGTAGCAGTTCCTGCTTCCATTTGCAAGTGTAAGACATTAAAGCCTCATGATGTACAAATACTTCACATGAAAACCGACTCAACAGCCCACATGACGGGCACGTGGCGACTTTCTCTGCATTTCCTCGTAACAGGGAAAGAGCATTTTGTAAGACAGCACCTTGGACATGGGGCGATTCATGCCCGCCTGCACCCCGCAGTCGTGTCCTGTGCACACTGTCCACACTGCCCCTCTGGGGTCCTCATCGTGCAGTCAGGATCCTCCATGCTGCTTGCTTTGGGTTGTGCTGAGTCCTCGCTGTGCAGCTCACACAGGGCCTGCGCCCGGGGCCACCCAGCTCCACAGCCTACTGGAGTGTCCGGGAGCGGCAGGCCCAACCCTGCTCACACCCAGCACAGCCACTTGCAGCCTGAAAACGTGCCTGAGTGAAGCTGTATTTTGCATTGCTGTAAAAGCAGAATAGCAGGCGAAAAGAAAAGACCAGCCTCCCTTGTTGGTTTGCTACTCCCTTGCAAGGGGCTTACCCTGCCCTCTGCACCCCAGGAGCACCAGATGTGCTGTTCATGCTCAGGTTCCCTTGAGAAGCAGAGCCTATGCTCATTTAAATATACACATTTAAGGCTTTTATACAAGACCGAAGTATTTCCACAGTCCTGGACCCTGCACATGGGAAAGGACACAATAAGGTAAAGCNTCTTCATGCTGAGGGAAGTGTGACAGGCGGATGCCACTGAAACTGCACACATTGCTCTCCTTGGCTGAGGAGACACTTCCAGTGCAGAGGTAGGTAACTTCCTGAAGGTCAAGTACAAGGACCAGAACTGGGAGTCTGGCTGCGCCTCGCCACTTTCTGGGCATATTAGCCTCTATTTCTTTTCTTAAAAATGTTGTCCGTCATCATTCAATTAAGAAATTAATTTAAGTATAAACTCTAGAAGATTCTGGAAGCAATTTAAATAAGAGCAAACAGGTCAGACTAAGCACACTCAGCAAAAGGCTGCCTTACCCGCCCTGCGTTTACTCTGTTTACATTCGAGCTAATTGTTTACCTGTTTCTTCCTAATTATACGTCATGAATAAATGAAATTATACTTGGAAGTAGTAGACTGAATTTCACAAGTTATATTTTAGTCCTAGGGCCAAAATGGAATGTAAGAGCAAAATCATGAAATAAAGCGATTTTGGAACTAAAAATTGATTAAATCCCATAAACCTCATTTTACTGTAGACTACAACTGGGTACACTCTTCTTAATTCAGCTGTGTTTGGGAAGGAAGTTAATGGGTTTCTGGGCAGACTCTCCCACCTGGAAACCCCCATATGGAGGGCACAGAGGAGAGAGAATTGTCGAGGCTATTGGCCGTGGTGCCCAGATGTGCTACCTATACTTCCCTGCGCTGGTATTCATGTCAGAACTTCACGCATTGTTCAAAATTACAAGACATATTTTTCTGTTGTGAGCTTTTGCAAAATACTGTCTACTTTGGAAAGATCAGTACACACCATTTTGACCTCAGTTGTAATGATACAAACTTGGCACCATGAGAAGGACCATCCCGCGCCAATGTGGGCTCTTGGGGGCTCTGACTCTCCACATGCCTGTTGAGGGAAGGCATTTGTAAGCTAGTGTGATGGCATGTTCTCGTAAGATGGCACCCAGTAATCCTTCAGAGCATACAGGAAGCTGAAGAAAGATGTGGAAAAGCAGCCCTAAGTACCAGAGCTGCTTACATGATTATAAGAGCTACACGATAGGAGCCCAAGGTGAGTAATCCATTTTCCTCCAAATTAATTGAGTGGCTGATTTACTTATTTCTGATTTACTGTGGCCTTGGGATTTCCTCTCTTTAAAGTTTTTAATCTTTTGCTTTACCCTCTATATACTCAAAGGCATTTTATCTTCACCTGAAGTAGCTTACCAAACACTCCAGGGCAGCCAGTTCTCCCTCCAGGCGCTTAAATTCATTACAGTTTTCTTCTTGTGCCCTTGAGGCAAGGGGCAATGGTTCTACAGATTTTGCCCAAGTTTGAAGAGGTTCACCTTGAGTCTTGGAGCAATGATGTTGAAGACTGACCTTCCCATCCATCCTGGCGTCAGTATTTCCTGCTAACATATACTGTGTTACAGCAGTGCCTGAGCTCTGTGTGGGAGAGGAAGTTGGTGCCTTCATGGATAATTCTCCTTTGTAGATCCAGAGTTATGAGGATTTCACAAATGCACGCTCCCCAACAGTTCCGTTTCTGCAGACTCTCTGGCCATGTAATTTGAGAAATACAAACTCACACCAATTCTGATGCACTCTCATACAGGCAAAGAATGGATTGACAGCTCTGCATGCAACGGTGGCCTGGGGCCTGCTGAGAGCACCGCGGGCTGCCCAGAAGGGCTGCGCCACCTCGTGCTCCGGGCGCTGTCGGCAGCTCAGCAGACTCTCGCAGTGCTGTAAGATGGGGGCTGCTTTCGTGCACTTTTATCAGCTGGGAAAACTGAGGCATCAAGTGGTCAACCAGCTTGCTGGAAGTTCTGCTCACGCGCAACAAGGTGTGACCTGAGTGCCGACACCTGTCTCTGTCGCTGTCCCCGGTGTGCGGATGGAGTGGTGCTGGGGAGCGGCCGGGTCCCCCTACAACGCACTTCTACCCA
>NDGM011196581.1:0-16330 GCA_002564305.1 Octomys mimax
CCTGAATGTCAGATTGTTTCCTCATATTTGGGAAGTTTTCTGCTATTACTTTTGCCCATATTCCTTTACTATTATTTGTATTGACTCCTTCTTTCTCATTGATGCCTATTAG
Organism: Octomys mimax; assembly: GCA_002564305.1. Taxonomy (NCBI): domain Eukaryota; kingdom Metazoa; phylum Chordata; class Mammalia; order Rodentia; family Octodontidae; genus Octomys; species Octomys mimax. The sequence continues at coordinate 113 of NDGM011196581.1, forward strand.
TCTCACGATATTCATCTTTGTATTATCTTGCAAGTGGTGAATTACTTTTTCCTGCATCCTAGTTGTTTTTCAGAGATCTTTTCTTACATTTTCATTAGCTACAACAGTATCTTCAAGATCTGAAACTATCTTCACTTTCACTCAAACAGTTTTGCAAGCTTGTGATTGAAATTTTAAGTTGCTCTATATCTCTTTGACTCTGCTTCACGTGATCTATTTATTTCCTGTGTTGCTCATTCAAGGAATCTATCACTTTTCTAATCTCCTCTATTTTTTTTATCATTGCCTTCTTGAGAAGTAGTTGTCATTTTTTTACCTCAGAGTCTATTTCTGATCTGAATTACTCTACATATTTCTGCATTTGATTCATTTCAGATGCTCTTAAATTCAGAGATTTCTTTTTTCATTTTAGAGATTAATTCTGATATTAATTCCTCTATATCTTTCTGCTGTTGTTTCCTTACTTCTGAAACTATTGATTCATAGATTTCTTTTTTACTTGAGAGATTAATTCTGGTCTGAGTTCCTCTATACCTTTCTGCTGTTGTTTCCTTAGTTCAGACACTGTTAATTCAGACATTTCAGCTGTGCTAGTGTGCGCTTATTTTGGGTGCGCTCAGGACCTGAGATTGCACTTTGCTCCTTCTTTTTGTCATTTTGTGTAGCACTGTCCACTGACCTTTGGTGTAGAGCTTTGGTACAATTGTAACCTTAACATCTACTAAAATTCAGATACCGATATAAAGAGTTCTAGTTCATCCAGTTGTGCCCAGCTTCGGTCTGGCTATTGTGCTCAACTCCTTCCTGTTGCTTCCCTTGGTGTTGATCCTGCTATGCCCCTCTGACAAGATGTTCTGCTCTTGGATTAGCTGCATGGTTTTGACCCTAGTCTCACTGCAGGGACTTAAGCTGCAGAGTTTCACCCCAGGCCTGTATGCCAGGCATGGGCTGGGTCTGGAAGATTATGAGGGGTCAGGAGAGCTCTCCTACACACTCACCAGGCCTGTGCTTTGGCAGGTCTAGAGGGCTCCCAAGAGTGTGATGGGAGTTCTCACTCACAGGGTGGGGTTCGGCTGGCTGTGGAGGGGTGGGAGAGGTCTGGAATATGCAGAGAGAGGTCTGTTTTGCGTGGTGAGACTGGGCTTGGTCTGGCGGGCACAGGACAGCACAGAAGCTCTCCACACACTGGCAGGGCCTGATGTTGGGCGGATCTGGGGTTTTCCTGAGAGTGTGGCCAGAGTTCTCACTCACAGGGCAGGGTTGGGCTGGCTGTGGAGGGGTGGGAGAAGGCCAGAGCATGCAGGGAAAGGTTCTCTCGCACGACGGGCCTGGGCTTGGTCTGGCAGGCGCAGGACAGTTCAGAAGCTCTCTCACACACTCGCAGGCCCTCTTCCTGAATGTTTAAAATTAGATTATTAGTTTGTGATCTTTCATATTTTCAAATGTAGGCATTTATAGATATATGGTTTCTTCTGACCACTGCTTTTCTTGCATCTCATGAGGGATGCAAATAAGGTAGTCAATACCTTATTTCTTTTGGACATAGGTGTTCTAGACAGTAAAATCATTATACTTCTGCATGAGGCAGGGTTATTTTGACAGTGACTTGTGCTAATATTATATTCCAGGCTTTATTGAAAATGAAGCTATGGAAAAAGTGCAATAATTTGCAAAATCTGGAGGTGTTTGCTATTCACTAAGAAAAGAAATCCATAACACTATAAACTTTGGTACTTTATAACATTATAGTGTCATAAATGTGTTCAAAATTACATTAATGTTTCCAACATATACTAATAAAAATTGTTTTTGAAAAAATATAAACAGAATTTCATAATAAAATAATAGAATAACAATAGTTAAGACATTGCATATTGTCATCTTCAAAGTTTAAAGCCCACAACAACATTGATGTGATGTGTTTAAATTTAAAACTCTTATTTCATACATGTTTGAATTTGCATGACTCTTCCTTTTACCTCCATTTGGTAGATCATTGAAAATCATTTGTCATGTTTTCCTTAGAATACTTTTTTTTTTCAGAATCAGGGATTGAACTCAGGCCCTTGCACTTGCCAGGGAAGTGCTTAATCCACTGAGTGATCTCCCTGGCCCCTAGAATACTTTTTTCTTCTTGTCCCCCACCACTAAAGTGCATGTAACTGAACATCTGAGAAAAATTTCACAAAAAGTTACATTGTTAAAAGCTTTTATCTCATTTCTAATTTTATATTAGCTCTCTCTGATTACAATGTTCTTTATAATGCATTTCTTGAATTCAAAGATTTCTCAAATCAGTAGTAAAGTAATATTCTATGTAGCTTGATAAAAAAAAACTCCATATCACAAAATGGGAAAGATTTTGAGTCCCATAGTTAGAATCAGGAAAGGAGAATAAACTTGTGACATTATGATGACAATTCCACGGAACAGCAAGGAACAAAAAAATCTGTCGCATGCCATCTCTGTATACCATAGAAAAATGATGTACAAAAAAAGCTGCTCCTAAATGAATTCCGAGCAGGATTCAAAATGTCAATGGGTCTGTACTTGAAATATTTTATCCAATTAACTTTTTTTTACTGTTTAGGATACCAGAAACTTTCTAAGAACCATATGGCAGTCTTGAAGTAAAGGAGAAGAAAGTTTTTGTCTCTTTTTCCCATTTATCTACCTCACCGTGCTTTAACAAAAAAAAAAAAGCACTGTTACTATGATATACACCACAGATTTATCCTCATCTGGATGTTGGTGATGATTAAGTAGGAATCAGGCCCAGAGCTGGAGGCTGGGAATGGATCAAAGATGCCATCCTCCTTGTTATGGCTTCCATCACTGTCAACGTCCATCACATAACCAAAGTACTTCCCTGGCTGCTGCTAATATCATTCAATGCTGTAGTCACTGTGCTCAATACTTGAAGTATAGGTGAGCTTGACTGAAGCCCCCAGAGAAGCAGAAGCAGAGGGTCACTGTGTCATTACAGGCTCACAAAAGAGCCAGACATGAACTATAACCTGGGAAAAAGGAGAAAATGAAAAGACAGTTATGGTACTAATTTAAGAGGCAGTTTCACTGAGCTGGGGTCCAGAATGATGGAGACCTTGCTGCCCTGTGCAGTAAAGTAGGAGAGTGAGGAAGAAAGTAGGGTCCAGTCTATGGTGCAGACACCATGGTACATCTGCTGAAGTAGTCATACTGGTACATGGTGTCTTATTTTACCCTCAAGTCACAGAGAGCAAGGATGCCATACAGGCAAATTTATTACTCTTCTCCACACCAATCTATTTCATCCATGGGCCTTTGGCATCAGACATCTGGTGTCATCTTGGGAGAACCTACTCTCAGGTTATGGAGAGGCAAAAAGGCTTCTATACCCAGTGGGCTCTGGACAGACACCAGGAACAAGGTGTCTAGTTTCCTTTCTCAGAGCCCTATGGCTCCCAAGGCTGCATCCTAACATTGTGTAATGTCTCCCAGGCACAATTTCATTCTGTCTACAGCAGATAGTTAGATGGTCATGTACTTCCCTCTATCAAGATCTTGCCCACTCCCTGATTTGTGCCCAAGAGCAAACCACAGTCACTTCTGAGGAGAATTTTGATACCTTGCCTCAGGTTTTCATTTTCTGTTTGAAATCCCATGATGAAAACAAAGCATGACTCATGTCACCTGATAAGGAGGCTTGGTTTGCTTATGTACACAATAAACATGAAAGAAAAGTTTACATAACTTGAATTTACAGATAGGTCAGCCATGAACTCATAATGCAGGCTGTTCTCCAAGCCAAGTTTCTCCTTTCCTATTTTATTCCTCACAATATTAGACTAGTGGCAGTATATTAGTGAGCATTTGGAAGAAAAAAGGAGAATATTATGTGAATCACTGTATATGTTAAACATGAGAAAATCCTAGGAAATAGAAAGACAAGGCACAAATGGAATTATAAAAGATATCACTGAATCTTGAGTTTCTTTTTTCTTTTTTGTAATTTGATAATGCTTATTATAGTATATATTGTTATCTTCAAAGTAGTGTCTCAGATTACCAGATACTCCCCTGTGTCCGCTGGAACTCTCTGGACCAAGCCCAGTACCACCACGTGAGTGGGACCTTCCACCATGCTCTCAGGACACCTCCACTCCTCCAGAGCCAGCCCAAGCCCGACGCATGAGTGAGAACTTCTGCCATGCTCTCTGAATCCCTCCAGACCCAGCCAAAACCCAGGCCCTGAAAGTGTGTGGGAGAGCTTCCACTCTCCACTGTGCCCCCTGGACCTCTCCAGACCCAGGCCAGGCCTGGCATACAGGCCTGGGGTGAAACTCTGCACTTGCACTGCAGTCTCTGCAGAGAGACTGGAGGCCAGAACCATGCAACTAATCCAGGATCAGAACATCTTGCCAGAGGGTCAAAACAGGTTGACTTCCAAGGACTGCAGCAGGAAGGAGCTGAGCACAGAAGGCAGACCCAAGCCAGGCACAACTGGATGAACTCAAACTTAAGAGTTTCTTCTTAAGTGAGCCATCAGAGTAGTTGAAGACAGAAGAAGAGGTATATATAGTTTTCAGAATACTGAAAAACATCTCAAGACCTTGAAATTAACAGAAGAGGTGAGATGGAGAAAGAAGAGGCCCAAGAACAACAGAAGGAACAACAGCTTTCCAAATGTAAGAGAACCCAATAGAGAGATTATGCAAGTGCTCACCAGTTCAGGTGAAAGTGTGTGTGTGTGTGTGTGTGTGTGTGTGTGTGTACCTTTCTATGTGTGTTTTTCAAAGAAAATGAAAATTCTCAAAAGCATGTAGTATCCCTGCATGAAATCATGAATTTAAAAAAATCAGAAATCTTATTTATCCCTTTGATAGTTGTCTCTTTGGTTTCTGTCTGATACTGACTTCTACTTTGTTTTAAGCTACTCCCTGGAATTGGTGACTTTATATTATTTGGAGAATTGAACATTTAGAATTGCAGAATCTCAAGCTCCATCCAAAAATACTGGCACAGAATCCATATTTTATGAGATACTCAGAGAATATGCATCTTAAACTCAAGGAAGCACTGGCTTAACATAGGCATAAAGACATTACTATGCTTTTAGCCATGTATTATTCCACAATTCTGTATTTTGCATTCTACCAATGAGTGCAGCAAACACCTTGATTCTCATTTTGTATATTGTACACATGGCTTAAAATACACAGTTAACATTCAAAATGACAAGGGTCTTCTTCAGAGTGTACAAAATTTACAAAAATGTCTAAAAGGGTATTTTTAATATTAATATGGTCCTTATATATTTACCTGTTTACCTCTCACTTTCAGCAAGATATGGGAATAATGTAAAACCTATTATTTCACAATAATAAAAATAATCTTAGTGATATTAAAGGAGTAATATATTTGATTGTTTAAAGAAAATCAGTTTTTTATTTTAATTTTTGATCTCACATTTAGATAAATTATAGGTCAAGATGAGAAATACATGCAAATTCAGATATATGATTATATTGGGTCCTTATGTTATGCTTTGTGTCTATTTGTCCCTCAAAGCCTCATACAGTCATGGGGCAGACTTCTAGAGTTTGTCATTAACTCATGATCCACTGGGATTATGGGTATGAGTGCTGATGGGTGTGCTGCTGGATTATGGGTGTGAGTACTACACCCAGCCTGGAGTGGATAGCCTGAATGCAATGAGGGAGACAGATTTGCTCTCTGTAGCCATTGTTGTTGCTACTCCTTCCACTTGCTCTTGCTCTTTGCCACCACCATGAACTGCGGCCTTGTGCCACGTGCGGTTCTGCCTTGGAGCCAGTTGAGTATGGACTAAAACTTTCAGTAATCATGAGCTAAATAAATCTTTCCTTCCTTCATTTTGTGTGTTGGCTATTTGTCCCAACAACAAGAGAAGAGTAACTGAGACACCTTGGAATGTTACTTTCCTGGGACTACCATAAGAATGTACAGCAAACTGTGTGGTTAATTATAACAGAAATATAATGCCCTGTTCCTAGCCACAGAAAATTGCAATGACACATATAATGCCCTATGATATCTCTAGGAGTATATTTCCTTCATCTTCCTGAATCCAAGTTGTTTGTGGGCCACCTCTGTTAACCTTTAACCTGAAATTCCAATTTCTACCTCCATCTTCATAATTCCAATTTCTACCTCCGTCTTCCTTTGAAATTCTTTCTGCTTTGTTATAGATTTTTCTTCCTTTTTTATTAATACATCTTTGTGATATACAATGAATATATCCATTCTGAGGACTTGATACATTTATCTGTCACATCTAAGTCTTTTTGCTTCTCTTCTTCACCTTCCTTCCTTCTCCCTCCTTCCCTAGGTGCCTTGTCTTCTTCAAAAGGTCTAGCTCTCTCTTTCCTATCATCTGTCTTTTATTTTATTCTTTGTATTATTTATACTTTAGTTTTCTCATATAAGATAAATCATGCAATATATAACTATATGTGCATGGATTATTTCCCTTGCACTAAGGTCCATGGATGCTTCTTTATGTGCACACTCAGAGTTATGAATCTAGAGACTAACTTACTCCAGTATAAGCTCATCTTATTTAATAGTATCTGAAAATACACTATTTTTAATAAGATCATAGTCTTTGTACTGAAGAATAATCAAATTAATATAACATTAGAAAAGAATAATCATTTTCAAAATTTTAATTTTTAAATAATCATATAATTGATAGACAAGGAAGTTGCATGCAATGCAAGTAAACCTAATGAAGTATACTTTAGGAGTAGTAACAATAAAAGTTTTCCTTAAATTGCTCCTAGGTGAATCACAGAACATTACTAAAGATTCTTTACTCTTGAGAAAATGTGTTGAGTTTGATTTGCTGCATGCCATTCAGCTGTCAATGTTCCCTGGGGAAAAACAGTGAAATTATCAAAAAATAAAGATAATAGACTAAAGCTGGGTTCAGGTGGAGACCTTTCTCTGATGATGAGAGGAAAGGAACAGAAAAACCACCATAGGGGCATTTATTTATATATTTGACAAAGTTTGTATCACACAACACAGGGTTACCTAGCAACTAATGACTGAAAGTGTCTCAGGCAAATTATTTCTCTAAGGTCTGAAGTAGTTTGATTGCTTTAGGCACTTTAGTCTTATCTTGTCCTTACACAAGTGACCAATTTGAAACTTCAGCTGCTCCCTACAATTCCTGAGTTTTGATTCCTGTTACTATACAATACTGCAAGTATTCTTTTGGCAAAGTAAGTTAACTGAGTTCTAATTTTGTATGTGAAATACTTCAAAGAATTCCCAAATATGTTCAAATTTAGCACTCACACAGGAAAGGTATCTAAGCAGATCTCTTCAGCTTTGTCTGTATGGATAGTCATCTGTAGGCTGCTTGAGATCTCAGGGCTTGATTGTGCATTTCTACTATCACATGATCTTATCTGTATCCATTCTAGTACTCAGTCATAGCCCCAAGATGGTTGGCTAAAATGGACAAGCCAGCTTTGTGTCTAAAGTAGAATCCTGTACACCTAACAGGATACAGGAGGGCTTCTGCTTGTAACATAAACCAGAATCCTGAGATTGGCCTGGCTTCTGCTAGCACTAGTATGGAAAGGAAACATCAGTGATTATGAGAAAGCAGCAGCTGCAGATGAAAATGACTCTCCCTCTTTCAGATATGGTCAGTGAGTTATCTAGGATCATTACAGCCTGAGATGAATACTGAAATAAAGTAAATACTAGTGACATGTAATGAAAGGATACAAGGGTCACTTCAAAATTCATCTCTGAAGTCTCTGTTAACATAGGCAAAAAATAAGGAGGAAATGAAGAGTTGCCCAGGCCATGCTGTAAACTTTCCATGGATTCTAGGGTGCATAGGTGATGCTGGGATATGCTCTGTCTTGATCTTCTCTTCAGCATCTCGTGTAAAGCAGGTGCTTGTGTTCTACATTATGCAAAAATGAGCTATTGACAAACATGAACAGTATCAACTGTGTCTATGTGGTCAGTCTAGAGTGCTGATGCTCTATCAGGGAAGAATGTGAGTTCCGACCTTGCTTTCCAAGAGGAAGCACCTGCTGTGACCTCTAACCCAGACCAGTGAGCACAGTCTGTGCTATTAATTGAGCCATGTCAGTCTGTTTACCCTTGTGAATCTCTGAGAAGAACCACAACATGCCATATTTCTGTAATCTTTCTCTGTGTTAAATATCTTCTCTAATATCTGAATGTTTGTTTCATTCTTTTCTGTTATTAGGCCACACAGAGTTTCACAGTACTTCTATTTGTTATCTTACAATTTGTATTTTCTTAGCTTTCAGCCACTAGTACTACTGAATCAGTACAGACAACTCATTGCCAAGTTGGTTGTTTTATTGTTTTTCATAAAGTATGAACCTTGTGCTCAGTACCCTAGAGTGACCACACAGACACAGTTGATGCTGCTCATGTTTTCTATTTCTTTTCTGAGATTTGCTCCTTTTCCACTTGCTTCAAGAGAGGTGGTAGGCTTGGCATCCCCCAAAAAGACCAAGAGGCCTTGGAGAAGCACATGTGGAGGGGATATGAGAAGGAGATGGTATAAAAAATATCATCAGTGGGAGTTTATAAGATGTGTTCCCTGGACATGCACACGACTGAAGACAGAAAAGATGGGCTTCCAACCACTGTGGGTGTCATTGTATTAGCTATGGACATGTCACACTGGTAACACAAGGTTTACACTTTATGAAAAACAATAAAACAACCAATTTGGCAATGATTTATCTGTACTGATTCAGTAGTTCTAGTGGCTGAGAGCAGTATTTACAATTATTAATGTACTCCAGACTCTATGGGGATATGCCCCTGGTCTCTATCATCTCATTTCTCTGTACCATAATCTGCTCCAAGTTACAAGTATAAATCTACATGTTTTATTTTCCCTAATCATGGCTTGATATTACTTCAGAGAAGTGTCTCCTACTGGTATAGGTAAATTTCTGCAAGAAAAAGTTGTAGAGAGACAAACTGAGTGCACCTGTAGGGTTTTTCTTTCTCACTTCTTCATCAACTGAGACAGTATGTATAAGAAACTAAAAGCTACCTCAACTCTACTGAGTTGAACCATAGTACTAATCAGCCTTGTCTATAGGCTGGAGGCCTGAGATGCTCAGAGAGGCTGTATTACCTGTCTTATAATCAGAAAAGTGGTCAGGGATCACTGAGTATGTATAAATTCCAAGCATCACAGTTTCAGGGGCAGCACAAACAATCTGTTGATACCAGGATGCTCTGGCGATGCCAATATTATTGCTGTCTCCAGAATTGGAGTCATCTTCTGTCCCACACAACACCAGACAGCACCTTCTTAAGCCACATGTCCCTTCTGGTCTGTACCTAGTCTCTCATATTGACGACCCTCTGGCCTCGCAAAAGATGGACATCTCAGAGAATTGTATCTGCACCACTAATCTCTTTCTCCCCCTGTGTACTAACAGGTTTGAATCTCTAAGACAGAAAGGCTGGGCTCATGCATTAATTTGCCTAAGAAAACAACTATTGAGATCACACCCAGGCCAATGTGCAAGTGCTTTTGCCAGGTTTAAATCACAGTTTCTCAAGTCCCCACAAGAAGAACAAGGCCCAGCCTTGGGACCTTGTATTAACTGAGGTTGGGGACTGCCAAGCAGTGCTCTCATGAGAAATGAAGCCTCTTGCTTCCATCCTTCCCTCACCTCTCCTTCAATCCTATTCACTGAGTTATACAGAGCTGGCCATATTCAAACAGATGTTCCCTTAACTGGCTAAAAGAACTTGATAGAGTTAGGTGGAAAAGCCAAAGTGTCTCACTATAGCATATAGTAAGAAAGAAAGGTGTCCTCCCACTCCAATGATGGCTGAAGTGGAGGCTCCAACAAAAGCCTGTGAGATTCCATGTCTAATACATGATATACTGTCTCAGCTGAAGCAACAGAACTCAAAAAGAATTTTACCTTCCTGGCAGTAAAGGTGCCAGACTTGCATATGTTGAACTATCCACTATACTGCTAGTTGGATAGCCTTTGTGCCCCATACAAAATTGTTCTGTTTTTCATTACAAGCAAGGCATGCAAAGTTTCTCTTCCCTAGCACTGTGCAGCAACCTACATCCACCTCTCTAATTGATACCATGAGTTTTTAGGCTTGTAGCCTTTTGTTCTACAGAGAACATTGGTCATCCCAGAGCTCCCCATCTGCAGAACTTTCTTTGTCATTTTTTTTTGTCCTTGTCTTTATTATGTATCCACCACGTGTCATATTTCTGGTTGGAGAACTGAACTCTTGGTGGATGTTTCAGTAACTTCAGTTGCTCAATACTGAGTTGTGACCAGAGGAAATGCCTGGATATGGTCTAATTATTGTACCTCCTGCTCAGCTAAGAGCTGATCACTTCTTTCACAATACTCTAATTCACCTTTGCTTCATCAGAGTACTCCCCTGTGTGACTTATGTGAAAGGAGTCCCAAGGACAGTGGAGTGTGGTTCCTGTGTGGCCTCCACTGACATTATTTTCTGGAAGCTGTGATCTAGTGGAGGAAGCAATGTAGTATCAGCTCTCAGGAGACCCCATGAACAACTCTAGAGCTAATGCAAGATACCTAAAGCTGAGATAGAGTGGATCTGTCTGAGATTGCTGAAAGCAGTAGCCAATCAGTTTCTTGGCCACATAGCTTGACAATGTGTCAGAATTTCCAGAATTTCCTGGTAAATTACTGTTCCTCCAGTCAATTTCCCATTAATGAATTGTGCACACCAGCCTTTTCTAGCCTTCTGTTGGGAAGTGACAGATTACAGATGTCTTCTTCAGGCAGTGAGAGAAACTGAGCTTTGCCAGGAGGCATTGCTTCAAAGCCTGGCAAGGACCACAAGTAAATTACCTTTTTCATAATAGCAAAAGCACTCGAAAATTTTGTTTTGTCACTAAGAAGGGGTTAATTTCAACCAACACTAATGGAATTTTTTGCTATCAAATGCTTTATTTACATAAACAACTAAAATTTAAACTAGGAGTTTTTAAAGCCAAATAAAAGTCTAACATTTCAATAATACATGAATATCAGTGATATATGCTGTTCCATTTATTCCAGTTGTGTATTATTGAAGTATGAATATTTACTGTAGCCTTTTCTATTAATAAAGTAAGAGAGTAAATCAACTTCACTTTTCTTTTTTTTTTTAATTTTCCACTTGCCGCTTTTTACTTTTTCACATCACCTGTGTTTATTGCAGCACTATTTCCAAAAGTGAAGGTTTTACTTGGTTTTTTGTTTGTTTGTATTTTAGGGAAGGGTCTACAAGGTGTTCAGGGTCTCACTACTAGATCAGACTCCTAGTGATCCACCTGTTTAAGGCCTCCCAAGAGCTAGGATTACCAGCACACACCACCACACTCAGTCTCAATTGCTGTCTCAGTGTACCCTGAGGGCAGGGCCAGCAGGACAGGCTGGGAATTGAACCCTGAGTTCCTGCTCCTGCTTGCAGGTGCTTTAATCTGCTGAGATATTTGGCCCAGCCTAAGGTTTTGTTTTAGCTAGTAAATGTTAATGTACACAATGTTTACATTCCTCCTGGGGTGTTGTGTATGCATATAATACAACTTAATTCCTTTTTCTATTCCCTTTCCCTTACCTCCGAGTCCCTCCATCCATTTATCATCCCTTTCCTTTTAGTTTTTCCTGCATTTTTTCTCTTTTACCTGTTCAGCCCAGTGCTGGAAACAGTAGGATCTGTAAATCTTCAGATATAAACTCCACTCTGCACCTCTGTGTCCTGCATTGATCAGATCAGTGGCTAGTCAGAGTGTATCTGGAAGGCAATCAGAGATGAGATGATTTCTAGTAATCCAGATATTCAAATGACATATATATACAGAAATTCCACACAGACTTTGGCTGCAGTCTGAAATCAAGTCAATTGCTCTTTTTTTAAATTTTTATTTTATTTTAAAGAGGAAAAACAAAATCAAAAGCAAAAACAAAGACATAAACCCAGTAACATACAAAAATACATGTGGTACAATTTCAAAATAGGAATAGAAAATTAACTATGGTTGTTATATTATGTATTTTTAACATCAAATCTGTTGCTCAGATTAACAGATATAGGTATGAAAGGTTGGACAAATAATTAAACATTAAAACTTGCTTTCAGTAAACCTTATGTTTTTGTCCTTTTTATGCACCCATGTGTATAGCAGCACAATTTGTCATAGCCAAATCCTGCAGAGAGCCAAAATTCCCATAACCTGATAAACGTATAAAAAAGATATAGTGGCTGGGGAAATAGTTTAGTAGTCTAAGCACCTGCCTGGCAAATGCAAGGACCCAGGTTTTATCCCTGGTACCATGTACTGTGCAGGCCCTGCACCAGGCCAGGCACTATAACCAGGTTTGGTGGTGCATGCCTGAAATCTCAGTGCTGGAGAGGCTGAGACAGGAGGATCACTAAGAGTCTGAGATGCGTAGTGAGACCCTGTGCCAAATAAATAAATAAATAAATAAATAATATTTTTATACAGTGGAGTATTACTCAGTCATAAAGACAAACTTGAGACCTTCATAGGTAAATGGATGCAACTAGAGTCTATACTCATAAGTATAAACAAATCAGAACTACATGTGTAAATATCGTATTGTCTCCCTAGTGTAAGAACCTGAAAAAATAAATAAAATCTGAAGGGTATAGTAGATATAGTGGAAAGAAACTGAACATAAAGAATAAACAACAAAGATACAAGAAAGGAAAGGAAGAAGACAGGGGAAAAGGGCAGAAAACTGATGCAAGTATATATGCAGGGTAGCTGAAATGATTGTACTACTAATTCCATCAGTCCTTTGAAAATAGCAGTTAATAACTAAAACTTTCACTTTGACTAATTCTATATGCTGATATCTATATTATGAGCAAGTACATCAAAGACAGCAATGTGCAATACAAAGATTATACTTTCCTTTAAATAATTTTTAAAAGTCATTGTTTCATCATTTGCTTAAATTTTTGAAACTCTATATTGAATGTTTTGGTGATTTTAATTAGAGTTTGAGAATGAGTCATGGAATTTATTCTAACAGAATTTTAAACACAAAGCTACAGGGATTATTTCACAATAATAAAAATAAAGTTGCTTCCCAAACAATAATGTTCATAAAAATCATAGGTGTACCTTGTTAGTTACTCTACATTCTTCAACATCACAAAAATTTCTGACCCAGGTTGAGAAATTGCTTTTCTGGCTAGTTTCCAGGCAATGTTTTCATCTCTATGAGAAAGCAACTATCAGTTTGATCTCCATTACCAAATTAATAAACGGAGATACATCCATTAGTATTTCTGAATTAGAAGTCTGAAAAGTAGGTGATAAACTCTGAGTTTCAATGTGGGCTTGCATAATTTGGAGAAGAGGCCCTCCTTTATTGCCATTCAGAGGAAAAAAGAAAGGACTATTTAGGAGGAGGCACACTGAAAGGTAGACTCACCCTGGGAGAAATAGAATGAAGTATCTGACCAACAGTCACTGGATAAGAAAGGGATCATGAAACCTTATTTTTACCTATCATGCTGTTGATGCTTTTCACCCTTTCTTCTTTTCTGTTGCTTATAAGTGTGGAGCTAGCTTGAGCACATGAAAATGTTTTGGTTGCACTTCCCCAGGGGTATAGCTCACTGTGTAAATGCCACTTGCCATGTAAAATAAGCAGCAATAGTCAGCCTCATCCTCTGTCTGATTGCTTGTGATGATAAGGACAACTTTCTTCCCAGCGATGGATCCAGAGAAGTGATCAGGAACCACAGAGGGACAGCTGTCTGTGCTGTAGATAAGCACTTTTAGAGCCTGACCTGAGTTCTGCTGGTACCAGGCAGGGTAGCTATTACTAGAGACTGACCCAGAGGTAAGGCCACAGGTGAAGGTGACTGTCCCTCCTTAAGACAGAGACAATGATGGCTCCTGGGTGACCACAGTCTGAGAAACTACTCCTAAAAGCAATAAAACATTATAGTTGTCAATTTTCCCTTTTGCAAACTACAAATAAGAATGTATAATTTCAAAAGAATAAACACACAAGAATGATGTGAATTATCTTGCCAAAAATGATGGACAATTACAACATGTAAAGAAACTACTCAGCCTTTTGGCTAAGATCAAGTATAGTATTTGTTCTTATCAGTTTAAAAGACAGTTTAAGAGAAGTGATAGAAATGATTGGAAGTTTTAGGTGTCAGGTAAACCTAGTTTACAACTCCAATACCTGAAGCTATATGAATCTGTCACTTTTATTATAAGTGATAGAAAGTTGACTCAAATAAATTACAGAATAACAAGAAATTTACTGGTTCAGATGTATAATATACTGAAAAGTTCACAGGACCCAAGATGCAGGTATAACTACCCGGGTTTCCAGTGCTAGATCCAGAGTTCAGCATGGCCAGGCATTCTTTATCCTCATTAATTCTTATCCATAGTGGATTTCATGAAGCAACTCTGTCTCTCTAATAGAGAAGGTGCTTGATAATCTGTTTAAGTTAAGTAATTCCAGTGGAATAAATTCTTCTGTGTCATTATTTGCATATCAAATCCAGTGAAGAGTTCTAATTGCCTATTTAGTCTCACTGTGTCTCTTTTGATGTCATTGGACTGGGACAGAGAACTTCTGGCTGAACAATGAGTCACAAGAAAAATGAAAGAACAGAGAAAAAAAAGATTCTACTTTTATAAAAAGACTGATGAAAGGGAAATTCTGAATATCTCAAAATGATAAGTATGTGTTTTGTTTAACCAATCTGTAAGCAAAGATTCCAAGAAGAACCATTGCCCAAGCCATGATCAGGAATCCCATAGGGACTGAATGTCTCCAGACTCCTCAGCTGGAGTTTGGTTCCCCTGAGCCTGTTTATAATTAGTTCTAGATGGGGAGTAGAGGGCAGCCACTAATTTTGAACCCCTCCAGGAAATTGAAGAGATCTACTCTGCTTTCTTATTTCTAATTTTTAAAAAATTTCCTAACCTGCTCCTTTGGTTTGCAATGTCAATACTGAGCACATGCAAAGCCATGAGTATGGTACAGATGGTATCACTAGCCCCTCTCAGATAGTTCTTAGGATGCTTCTAGACCTTCTGCTTCCTTGTGTGGCTACAGTGAATAAGTGCCTTCTCTACTTCACTAATAGATTGCTGTGGTGAGTGGCTAGATATAGTTTGTTGAGATGTCTAGACTAAATTCTCTCTACCTCAGGCATGTGTCCTAGAACTTCAGTAGCACTACCAGGAAAGATGTATTTAATCCTCCTATTCTTTACAATTATCTCTTATTATTTCCAGGAATTGTGTTGTCTCATTATTTTATAGTACCACAGTATCTAAAATCTGTGTATAAATATTTAAATGTAGGTAATAGTGAAAAACTTCCTCAAAACAATCCAAGATACCAATCATGCAATAAAATTTCTTTCAAGATTTAAATAAGGAAAATATAGTCCATAATTATTTTCTTATTTTAAAGAAACTATGGCTTTGAAGCCAATAAAAGCTTTGAATATCATGTTTAAAATAATATGGAAACTGTTCCATTTGCAATATTTAGGCCTGTGATAAGTACGGACAATTATTCTAGTCTCTGGAAAGTTTGAAGACTGATTGATAAAATGGGTTAAGCCCCACCCATCGCCTCTCAACTCATCTTATATAGAGCATAAGTAATTGCTGCATTGGGTTTGAAAGTAATATGGAAATTTAATCACTTATCCCTAAACATTTAATCTTAGAGTCACTGTGTCAGTTGAGCAGCACTTTTGTTTAAGTACTGACTATCCAGAGTGTCATTTGGGCAGGTATCATTTCAACTAGTCAATTCTTGTATTGAACAGACTTGTTAAAATGTTTGTTTTTACATTTCCTGTTACATATTTTTCCTATTATATTATCTTATAAATATTAATAGAAAATTACAAAAAAAGAAAAGAAAAGAAAATTACAAGTTTTGGTTGCCCCTCAAAATAACCTGTATCTAAATAATTGGACTGGTTAAGTGGTCAATTCATAAACAAATTCATAAACAAAGAAGAAAATATTTCTCAGCATGTTAACAAATGAGGTCCATGTTTGGTATTTAAATTCTAAGGTGGATTCAGGCTGAAAAGAGAAGGATTGTAAGGGCTGTGTGGGTTAATGAACATGAATTAAGATGTTATATAGTGAATGAC
>NDGM011196582.1:0-14384 GCA_002564305.1 Octomys mimax
ACTTAGTCTGCTGAAGTTATCTTGCCAACCCTATAACTGATGCATTTCATTTCTATTTATGTATTTATTTTTGCATTTTAGGGAAGGGTCTACAGGGTGTTCAGGATCTCACTGCTCAGATTGGACTCATAGTGATCCACCTGTTTACAGCCTCCCAACAGCTGGGATTACAGGCTCGCGCCACCATGCCCAGTTTCAAAACTGATGCATTTTAAGAGGAAGAAAATTGTGTGGGATAAAAATCCTACCTAAAACAGAGTTTGCAGTATTTTTTAGTGAAGCTCATAAGATTATTTTAAGTAACCATAGAGATTATCAATAATCACAAATTCAATAAACATTAATAAATATTTTTAGTTTTATTAAGTTCTTTTACACAGATGAATAAATCACATTTTTCCATTAAATTTATTTTTTAAATTTAATTGAAACAATTTTTTTTTGATACAGGGTCTCACTACACAGCTTGGACTCATAGTGACCCTCCTGTCTCAGCTTCCCCAGGGCTGGGATTATAGGTGCTCACCACAATGCCCGATTACAGGGCCCTCACAGCGTACCTGGGGTTCCTGCTGTACTGGGGATGGAACTCAGGGCCTTGCCCTTGCAAGGCAGGAGCTTATGCTGTTGAGCTGTATTCCCAGCCTTCTTTTCCATTAAATTTAGAAAGCCAAAAATACAATTTGGTTAGAGTTGATACATTTCTGTTGTAGGCTCAGTGGGTATTATTTACATAAAGTGCATTTTTTTTTTAAGTCTTGCCATTTAGGGTAAAATATCAAAATGCTTTAAAATACATTTTAAAATACTTGTTCAAAAGACAAAATTACAACACATTTAAAGATCTTAGTCTGCTTTAAGATTCTAGAACTGACGGGCAGGCCAGATAGCTCAGTGGAATAAAGTGCCTGCTTAGGTAGAGTGCAGGGCCCAGGATTCGAGCCATGGCACCACAAGCCATGCGGACCCCACCCCGGGGCCCGCTGAGACAGCGACGGAGACTGGGCATGGAGGGGCGCACCTGTAATCCCAGCGCTTGGGAGGCTGAAAACAGGAGGATCACTGTGAGGCCGATCTGTGTAGTGAGACCCTGAACACCTTGTACACCATGAATAAAATGAAATATTCTAGAATTGGGCCCCTCAGAACCTCCAGAACCAGAACAGGCTCAGTGATCTCTGGGGCTGCAAGTTGGTTGGGCAGCATTTGTGTACAGAATCGGAAGTGACAGGGGGGTGGTTTAATTGGTGACAGCTTGCTGTTTGGCCTTGTTTGAAAGAGCTGACTGCCTGCGAGTGTCTGAGGCTTACCTGCTGTCGCGGACGACACTTGGCTCTTTGTACACAGGCTGCAGCCTCCTGGAGCTGCAGAGGCCGCCTCAGGCCTACATTTAATTTACGCTCCTGATGCCCATGTGTTGAGATGTCTGAATGAGTACATGGCTAACTGCTTTTGAAAACAGCAGCGCATTGATAAGAATTAATTAGCTCATGGCATGAAATAATTTGGGAAACACATACAGAAGATGAAATGCCTCTCCGACACGAGTTGTCCATTATATTCAAAGAATGTTGTGTGAGCGTTTTCTATTATATTTTTGCAAATTGATACAAATTGAAATGTCAAGGATGTAATTATTGACAACCTGCCACCACAATGCGAAGCATGCCTATCCTTCTAGAAACTTCACAGTACACTCCCTGGTGTCTATGGTATTAATTTCACTATCTTTTGAGAAAGGAATGACTTTTTCAAGGTATTTTCCCTGATGTAGATCACTTAGCATTTAACTATCTAATTTTTAAATGCATTTGAGTGATTTTAATCAAGGGAATAACTAAACATCTTTATGGGGCAAAAGTGACGCTGTGGCACGTGTAGACAGTGTCTTGGTTAACTTGGGGCATTTAGGCGTTTGTCATCTCAAATATTTATTATTTCCTCATGATGAGGACATTTAAAAGACTCTTCTACCTATTCTGAATTGCGTGATATAACACTGTTAATGCTAACCAATCTCTGAGTGTAAACTCCAGAAGCTTTTTCTCCTCCGCGGCTCACAGAGGTCTGACCCAGCTCTCCCTGACCCCTTCTCTTCCCTTCCTGGCCTCTAATAAATACTTTCTGAAAGACACTTTGGTTGATTTGCTGAAATTGCTCTCCGTTGTTAACTTACAAAAGAGGATTTTCGAAACACATGGCTCTTGTTGAAAATGAAGTATGCACAAATCTTCAGAGTCTGGATTGACTCTTGTGTTTGGACGCGTCGAGTACAGTGAATAATCTCAGTGCATGCACAAAGCCATTTTGCTATTATGTGTTTGTTTCTTCTTTGGAAGCATCTTTTTGGTCTATGTCTTATATGACAAGTAACTACTTTGAAGACGGCAATACACAGGGGATTAACTACTGTTATTCTGTTGTAATTTTGTTGGAACTTTTTTTTTTCATAAAACAAAAAAGTCTTTAAAGAGGAGTATTAAAATTGATTTTGCTTAGAGCTGTGAGGAATTAAAACACAGGTAATGAAAATCATGTTCAGAATTTTTAAAAAGCCTTTCTTGAGGAGGAGGGAAGCTTTATAGGACACTGGGAGTGCTTGATTTTCTCCCAGTACAGTAGAGGCTTGTTATAATATACGAGATGTCTACCTGAGAGGGGGTTATAGGGACATAGGTCTAGTATTATTGATGTTATCCCCTGTAAGCCATGATAGAAAGAAAAGCTTTTAAAATTCAGCCAAGTTTTGAAAATGATTTCAATTTGAAGTTTTGAAATATTTTCAAAATGCCCCCCAAAACAAGATGCCCCAGGCCCCTCGCAGGAACTCATTTACAGCTTATTCAGAGATTTTCTCGCACACCGAGTATGCCGATTTTCTTCTTAGAAACAAGCTAATCCTCTGTAATGGGTCTCTAAGATTTGGGCACTGCGTGGCTCGCCCCGGGCACAGTCTCTGAGGCACAGATGCTGAGTAGAGGGTCTTTCTGAGCCTTGTACAATCTCTGACAGGAACTTGGCAACCCAGGCAGCACTTAGACTTGGCTGCGCTGCAGGATTTATCATGAGTTATTTACAAAGCTTCAGATGTTAGGGTCAGAGGACTCAGACTCTCCGTGCACAGTGAGTGTGGGGGGAGAACGGGCCCTGACGACCAAGTAACTGCATCACTTAGGGCAGAGGAGAGTTCCCTTCTTCCAGGGCTCTGTACCTACCCATGAAAAGTGTTTCTATATCCTTAAGAGCGACACGCTTCATATCGTTTGTACTTGCTCAGAAATAAACCTGAGAGACATGTAGGCTTACGACTAACATTTGCAAAAATAACAAGTGTAGTGGTTTTTATTTTTTGCTTTATCTTACTCAAAAGAATAACAGGCAGTAAATGCTCTGGTGGTGCAGCCTCACTTCCCACGGGAGAGATGCCACGCACTTTGTGATTAGTGACTGGGACACGTGTTCAGATGTAGTTACGAAATCTTAAGATACCTAGTCTGCTGCCTGTAGGTATTAGGGAGAATTTCGGAAACATATTTTGGCTTTGGGTTTTATTACTGGGTACTGAAGCGATTCTGATCAATCGATCTCAAGCCTGACAAGTGGTTCACTGCAAATAAAAAAATCTATAACCATATGTACCAAGTAAATCCAACATTAGATCACTGTATCCTCTAGTCAACTTGCAGAAAAGGATGAGCAGACGCCTGGCACACCACTAGATGGCGCACATTCACCACACTTCTGGCAGAAGGCAGCTTTAAACCTTTGTGGCGTTATGCAGGTTCAGGAGATGGTAGAAGTTACCATTGTTGGATGATATTTTCCCCATCATTGAACACGATGACAAAACTGTTTTATATCTTCTTGCCTACTTTCAATCAGATCAATACATATTTATTGAAAGCTTTATTAAAGGGTATTTCCTTTGTAAAGACAGCTGAAAACCAGCTTTATCATGGTGGCTAAATTATTTATTGAAAATACCTAGTAAGAAAGATGCTGTGCCCAGTACCCGCTTGATTCTCTTCTATTTCATCGTTCTCCGAATTCCTATTTCTATTCCTTATACAGCTACTTCTGAAAGACACATATTTTGAAACTTTCTCATACTTTGAGAGAACAGCCTAGCCGTCAGGATTAATATTTCCGAAAACAGAAGTCCAAGAGCTCTTGATGTGTCACCCAGGGTCCTTTGCTGGGCTGTAGTTTACAGCTGTCTGAGAAATGATGCTTTTAAATTCACTGAGGACCAAGAATCCAAATGGACTCTGCTGACACAATATGACTGAGTCCTGGAGGTTAGTCCGATCGAATGCTCAAACATCACACTCAGATCTAAAAGGTTGACAGAAGACACCCATCCAGACACATCAGGTAAAGGGCAGCACCTGTCACGTGAGCTATAGACAAGCAAGGAGCTGAAATGGAGGACTTACCTGCTCCAATATGTTTTGCAGCCTCTCTATCTCACAATCTATCACAAACTTCTTTTCTTGTCTTCTATCAAGTTCTTCTAAAAGTTGCCTGTAGCTGACGTCATTAAAATTTTCCACACATATAGCACTGACATGCCAACCATTCTGTCCTGCCTTTTCCATGATTGCTTGAAGTATTGAGTAGCCTATTAGGGGGAGAGACAGAGTGATCAGAAAGATGCTTTGATTTCCCTTTAATCACATATGCAACCTACATCCATATTTTTATGTTCCGAAATATATACCGATTGCTTTGAAATTGAGAAATCTGACCGAGTATTTCAGAGTCATTTGCTCTTTCTTTTTTTTTTTAATGCAGGGTAACAAAATCTCTTCAGCCACTGAGTGAAGTAGCAAACCATCTCTTATGTAAGCTCTCAAAATCTCTCTACTGGAGCTTACCCTATTGTCCTAGGCACATTGTCAATAAGCTAAACTAAAAACAAAGTCTACCACCACCCGTAGTAAAGAACAATTTTGAAACCCTTTCTGTTATTTTACTCCCTGGGCAGAATTCATTTTGAACAATGGCTTTTGATTTCCCCTTGAGTGAGGCAATCACAGATCAGGTTCTGTTATGAAAGAGAAGAAATGGCTCAATGATATTGATTGAGGACCCGCTATTGTCAGAGCCTCATTGATGACATGGCCAGTTCTAAACTTGAAAGGTGTTTTTTCACAAACACTTTCTTTCTTTGCTGGAGAAAGAATAGTGTGGCCTGAGGTGAGTTAAATAACAGCTAGGTGAGGCACTGAGAGCCCAACGTAAGGCTGAGGAGAAGACATTCAAATAGACAACAGTTGTGGAGAGTATAGTGACCATTACTTAAGGTGAGGTGTTGACTCAAGGAAAGCATTAGTTACATCTGGATGGGCGAAGGAGCAATAGCACAGACGGGAACCCCTTTGAATTAGGGCTGGAAAGCTGAGGAGCATGCGAGCTTGCCAGAAGTGGGACTGACAAGTAGGTGAAGAAAGGAGAGGACAAGCTCTGTCCTGTGCTTGGCCCAGGCCCCTCTGCCTGTGGAAGAGACGCTGTCCGGGCCTGAGACCCTGGGTTAAGGAAGGAGTCTGCGAGAGTGCAATCCCAGCACTCAGAATACCTCTTCATACCGACATTCTCCTGATATTGCCCTGCTTTGTCCAGCTCTGAGTTTTCAATTGTAATGTGAGAGAAGAAAAGAAAAAAGATCCTTTGACTTTATAAATAGCCTTTAAGTAAGGGTTGCTTAGGCTCAAAGCCTGAAAGCCAGTAGTTTTTCATTTTATAGCATAACTGGCATGAACGAAATATACTAGTTCTATTTAAGGAAGTTTAATGTGTATTTGAGCTAAATCTGTAGTAACTACCTGCATGTCCTTTCTCACTAGGTTCTAGAATCAGGATAGAGATCTAGGTAGATTGAAAGTAAATAATTAAAATGAAAACACACACTTCCAAGATAACTCATTTGGTTTTTATGATTGGTATTTGAGTTTCTCAGGCTCAGAGATTTTGATTTGAGGTATGGTTTTCTGTGTGTCAGCTTCAAACCTTGCGATGCTTAGGTAATAAATATCGACAGATGGATCTGGTGTGGAGATCAGATTTGAAATATAAATTACCTGATATTCTGCCAAGTGGAATACTGTGGCAGTCAGGATTCATTTTTATCTAAATGAAAGAAAAAATCCCCAAAGAGGCAGAGAGAGGGCATGTTAATTACTCTATAATTATTCTGGTATATCTGCTGCTTCCGTTAGTCTTTCCTTTTGTAATGAATGCCAGTAATTATCTTCTTAAATCTTACCCAAATCTCAACTCCTCACCCCCCATACCCGCCTGGAAATCGAGGCTCTTTTCTCTGGTTGCTATGCAGGTCACAGGTACAATGCAGGCAGGAACCCCTTAGAACACTCGGATGCCTTCACACTTCATTTATTCTGGCCTTGGGATCTGCACAGTGATGGTCACTGAAGCCAGATTCTCTTTATTCCTTTTGGACTCTTAATCACAAATGTGTCGTTTGATTTGAAAAGGCCACTAAAATGCTGGTTGGCACCTTACTGTTTACTTTCCTCTTTTTACATACAAACACAGCAAAATAATTCTAGGACATCTGTTTGTTTGATTGTTTTTAAAAGGACAAATGAAGGACCACATACTTTGAAATGTCTTTGGGCTCTATAGGACCAATCCACGGCTTGGCTCTGATCTCTAGAGATTAGGGTTTTGGGCACCTGGTGGCCGCCAGATCCCATCAGTACCAGGCACCACGTTGCTATTCTCCTGCTGACCCGACCTTCCCAGGAGGTACAGAATACACCTTCTGATGGAATAAATATACATCCCCACTTGCAGAACAATATTGACAGATTTATGCTACTGAAACAAAATCGTAATTCAAGGGCAGCATTTCATTAGCCGATTGCGCAGACTCATGCAGGAAGCTGAAATTGAAGAGACGGGAGCCTAGAACACAATCTTTGTTAAATGTCAAACAAATTTGGCTACCTAAAAAGCCACATGAATCGCAGTCAGAAATGAATGGCGCAGTCCTGGTGCAGGGTGAAGGACACACGGTTGCAGTTTCAGGGCCTCGCTGAAGCATCCTCTTCTGCCAGCTGTGCTTGATTTACTACGCTGTCTTATTATTCACTGTGGCTCAGGTGTATGTGTCTTATTTACTTGCCTATATAACTGGGGATATATCGCAACTAGGAGAAAATGTGGCTCTTGAATGTATGATTATGTAACTTAGTGGTTATATAAACTAGAAAATTGCAATTCAGATGATTATTTCTCCTCCTGGGTGTGACTTATATCTCTTGATGATTAATAATCTGTGACATAATATTTTTAATCAAAGGTAAATGCTGCAGCTTTAGGTGACTACCACACAGCTGCAGGAATTCAGCACGGTAAAGAACGTTTTGAACCTTGCTTCTATGTGGGCAGCTGACATTTTAATTCAATATAATTCACTGAAAAACAAGGCTAGAAGATACATTCAAATAAATAAAGACATGATTGCTGCCATTATACAGAATTTACTATATGGCAAAGCTTGACAGGCAATTGGCTATTATGCAAAATACTCAATACCCTATGAAAACTTTAAAGAAATGAAAACGTACTTTAGAATAGTAGGGAGAGTGTATCATAAACATGATCAGATTATTGGATTACAATAAATAACCAAAGTCTTCTCTATATATTTATCAAAGGATACTATCGGGTATACATGAAAAAAATTTTTTAATGTTGTACTATACAATGATACTAAAATTCTGTTAACCAGAATTATAATAAGGCAAGCAATCCAAAGCTCCTGCCTGCTCACACAGCAGCATTTCTGATGTCGTCTGTGGATAATGACCTACTCTGGATGATTAGCACCTCAGAGATGCTGCTGCAATCCACACAAGTGGGGCTGGTTTCTCTGACACTCTTTTTCTGCAACACTTATTGGATTCAACTCTGTACACAGAGCAGAAGGGACAGAAGCACCAGAAACTCNGGAGCTGTCCGCAGGCCACAAAGATTTCACGTGGATGAGGACTGAAAAGTGTCTGCTGCATTCTTCAGTGAAAAGGTTACTGGGATGCTCAACATGAGCAGAAAACGGAAAGTTGAATATAGAAGTTCTATTTCCGAGGAACGAGGAATTGAAGAGAAAATGGAAAGAGCAGAGTTACAAAAGCGATGGAGAAATACTAGCAGGGTAACAAAGCCGGGAGGTGAAACATACACTGTTCTGATTAACGTGGAAGAGAGGAACATCCGGGTCATGGAGCTGATGTGGGAAAGCGAAAACTGAGTCCTGTGGGGCACTGCCGAGCCTGGAAAGAACACGCAACCGAGGAAGAGAGCCGCAGCTTGCACCTGTTCAAACTAAAGCTGCCCTCCCTGGTCTCAAAAATTGCTACACAGATATCTACTACTATATCATCATTTTCTCCTGTCTGGTTCAAAACTAGAGTATGTGAGAAAAAAATACACGAATATGTGGAAATCTTCATGTGGCACACTGATCTGAGTTATGTGTATAGAGGAGATTCTGCTATCGTCGCTATACCGAGTATCAGCATACTGGAGCTCTATAGTGCATTTAGTGACCATTCCGTCTGCTCCTTGCCGACACAGCTTAGTATTGAAATGACACGTTCAAAGGATACAGTCTAGACCAAGGTCTCAGGACACAGAAGGAAGAACGAGTATCATAGCTCAGGAACCACGTCTGCAGCTGCGACTCCAGCATGTATCCACGCCAGCATTCATAACAGGGGTAGGGAAATGAGCAATAAGGTGATCTTTCAGGGCCTAGATTTTCCCTAAGGCCCCTTCCACTTTCTGGCAGTAAATTTGCTGTCTCCTGACCCCTCTTCTGCACTGCTTCTCGATGATAGCTTACAAAGGAATCTGAGTCTTTATTTCCTTAAAGCCAAAATATTGTAGTAGCCTGCAAATTGTTCTCCATTAGTAATTCTCCCCTTCATTCAAACCAGTGAAAGTTGAACCTGGTCATATTGACGGGCAGAATAAATACATTTGCTCATTTCCTATTCTGAGGGACATTGCTCAGTGAGCAAGCTTTGGCTGGTACGTTGTGTGAAAGCTTCAGGGGCTATTCCTCAAAAGACTGCAGGAGTGCGCCTTTTATCTTGCTGAATGTAAACTGCACCTCTTAACATCAAAGCTACAGATGATGAATGACTGGAGCCAGGGAACCTGGCTTCCTGAAACAGGCTGCTAGTCCCCGATCACCTATGCAGACTTTCAGAAGACTGAAGGAAACCCATTATCTTGACTTAACCATTGTTGTGGGCTTATCAAAGTTTTCAGTCAGGTGTCAGTGAGGTCGGTCTTGATTAACAAGGTGCATACCAAGTATTCGCTACAGATTCAAGGCAGTAAGCCCTTCCTCCCAGGAAGGCCCAGTTGTTATTCTATCTTCTTTTGTGACAACCATAGAATTTTATCCCAGCACTGTGAAGGACCAGGTCCATTAATTCACATGTTCATTTGTTTACATAGCAACTATATTGATCTTTATATTCAGAAATCCTAATTATAGGGGCTGGAGCCTCAGAGCTTAGCAGTCTGAGCACCTGCCTCACAACTGCAAGGACCTGGGTTCGATCCTCCTACCATATGCTTTGCCAGTCTAGGAACTCTGGTTGGGCTGTGCTGGCCACTGAAACTGGGCATGGTTTTACATGCCTGTAATCCCAGTGCTGGAGAGGATGAAAAGGGAGGATCACTACAAGTTTGAGCTGCATAATGAGACCCTGTACCAAATACATTAAAAAAAAAAAAAAGAACTTCAAAAACTCTATTTTTCTGTGTGTATTTAGAAGCAGAGCATATGGGTGGAAAATCAGTGAGGTCTGTAGAGTAAGTTTCTAAGCCTAGAGAGAGACATAGGCAAGGGACCAACTCTGTATCATTTTAAGGAATTTGGACTTCTCTGGGACTTCAGAAGACAGTGACAATGCAGAATGACATCATTATAACTGAAGTGCTATAGGTCACAGAGAAAGAGAAAACCCATTTAGGAAGGTGTACTGTAGTAATATGGGTGAGGGGTAATGTGAGCTGGGTTGGGGCTCATTCAGAGAAGGGAGAACAGGCTCTAGATTAAAAGAATAGGATGAATTGGCCTTATGACTGGGGTAGAAAGGAGGATCAGGGCATGACCCCCTTCGTCCTTCTGGTGCCATTCAACTGGGCTTTTCGGTT
This sequence comes from Octomys mimax, assembly GCA_002564305.1. Lineage (NCBI taxonomy): Eukaryota > Metazoa > Chordata > Mammalia > Rodentia > Octodontidae > Octomys > Octomys mimax. The sequence goes on from NDGM011196582.1 coordinate 10,198, forward strand.
GCACTCCTTTGTGTTTTCTGGATCCAGAAGAGGAACCTGCTTTTCTAGGTCAATAGCAAATGTCAGTTGGCTTCTTATGAAAAAGTTCTTATGGCCACTTCCTTTGTCACCCAAAGTAGTATGATAAATTCTGATTCAGATTGGAGAAATCCCTCTTATCCTTTACTATAGGGATTTAAAGATCTCTCTAGAGACTCTGAATGTTCTGTAGGAGTACAGATTTCTTCTCAAGTTTCCCTTCAACATTTTATCTGTTTATGCCATGGACCTTTATCAATGTCTTTTTACAATATAAGGCGATCTATTTTTATTAAGTCAGACAGTCTTGAAAGACTAATATCTTAATCAAAATAAATGTCCCTAAGTTCTATCGTTATTATTTTACCCATAAAGTGGCTATCATACTATGTAAAATCCACAATCTTTTATGTCACACAATAAAAAAATTACCTAAAACTTGTACAAAAATTCAGCCTTATATCCTCATAAGTATAACATTTGTAAATGAATAGGCATTCAAACAATTTGTTTTGAATCAAGCTTTTCAAGTATTGAAGACATAATTTTGAGTATCAAAGCTACTCAATGCATCAGTACATTGGAAATGAAAGGGTTAGCAGGGAAACAACGTCTCCCAAGAGGAGTTCATGGCATCGAGAGCCCGGGAACACTGACACGGTCCTTGGAGTGAAGGCAATTTGCTGAGTGATGATGCCAAGGAAGAAGGAATTGCCCTGAAAGACAAAGGGACGCGAGCAGGAGGCTGGAGGAATGCTTAGTGAATCATTAATAGTTGTAGTCAGTACAGCACTTGGCTGGGGTAGTGGATTCGCAAGCCACATGATGCTTGATTACACTTTACATCTTCAATGGCCCCCAAAGCTCGCGTGTGGAAGCTGATTGGACCATGGGTCAGCTTCCTCTACCAATGAGTTCATAGTTCAGTGTGTTGTTAGGAAGCAGCCCTGGCTGGAAGAGGGCTCCTGGGGGAGTGGGTTGGAAGGGCGCATCCCCTTCACATGACTCCCCTGGCCTCTCTGCTTCTCATGATGCCAGCTGTTCTTTGTCATGGCCTCCTCCCCCTGCTACCTGCCTTAGAGCTGGCTGACCATGGACTGAAACACAAACCCAAAGAAACCTTTTCATTCTTACATTGTGAGTGCTGGGTATTTTGTCCCAGCAACTAAGGAAGTAGCTAAGACAAATGGCATTTTACAGTATAATTTGGTCTTAAAACAATTGGGTGAAGTAGGCCTTATCTATAGGCTAGAGAGGAGATAAGGAAGTGATTTCTACCGGATCCTGGCCCCACCCTTTGGCAGGGCTGTGAGCTAGCTCAGGTCTTCTGGTCTGCACTAAGGCCCCGGTCAAGGGACTCTCAACACGCTTTCTCCTGCAGGGAGAGCAGGAGACGATTAATGAGCCTGCTCACTAAATGCCATCATCAATTCCTCTCTTTCTCTTGCTAACTCATGTCACGTCTTAGTGTATTTGTCAGAGCCACCTTAATAACACAGTGGAACTCTGACCATTTCTCCCTACCTCTGTCCCTTCACCCACATTCAAGCTTCCGGCAGGATTGTTACCTGCCTGTAGCAGCCTCATGATTCTCCTGGCTTAGGCTCTGTCCGCACCCTCTGCATAGCTTAACTTTTCACTTCCTCTTTATTCAAATTATGCCTCTTCAGTGAGTCTGTCCTGGGTTGCTTGATCTGTAATTTCGGCTCTCTCATTCTAAGACTTCTAATCTCCTTTGCTTTGCCTTCTCCATGGCATTTTCCACCAGTACAAGGCTCTGTAGTCTCCTCACTTGCCTTGCTTAATATCTATTTCTTCCACTAGAATATGCATTTATGGGGCCAGAGACTTGGTTTTGTTCATGACTTGGTCTTGCTTAGAACAGCGCCTGGTATCTAAAAGGCCTTCAATGAGCACTTTTAAATAATTAAATACTGAGAGCTTAGAAACGATTCCATTGGCAATAATGAACCACTAGGGGCTTTGAAGCAGGAAGAACATAGATTTATAAATCTGCTTTCATAATACTGGCTGGGATGCAGTGGAAATGATCAATGATTAGAAAAAGGGGGGGAAAAAAAGAAAAAGAATCCAAATAGGAGATGGTAAAATTAACACATGCATAATACAATGACTTCTCTCATGTAGCCTAATTCTGAGGGGGAGGGGGTAAAGGAGATAGACAAATGCTTTTCTCTAAATTTTATATTTATTCCCTCATCCACATAGAAGCCAGGAGATTTTTTAATCCTGCCAGTTGAAGCCATAGAAAATTACCATTTCTGTTGGTCAAAAATAGCCAGAATCACATCTTACTGTTAAACCTAGAGATGGTTTTGATAAAGATAAATTATGACACATAATACCAAGTGCTATTAAAATAACCTAAAGAGTACTTAATTTGTAATATATATTATGTCCTAAAAAATGTGAAAGGTTACAGTGAAACTTTCCAAATCTGGGCAAAAGAGGCCATGAGTTGTGGGAGCAAAAAGCCCTACATAATTCAACAAAGATAACTTAGATTTTCCCTGCATATTACTCCACAGTTATCAGTATCAATATTTAAAGGAGCCATCTTGAGTCACTAGTAAAAGCTAAAATAAGCTTCAAGAATCTTGGGGCCAGGCATGAAGCCCCATGCCTATGACTCCAGAGCCTTAGGAGGCTGAGGCAGGAGGGTCACAAGTTCCAGCCCAGTGTGGGCAAGATATTGACTTAGCTAGAGAACCCTGTCTCAGAGTGAAGAAAAAAGATAGGGACATAGCTAGCTCAGTGTAGGTTCCGAGGTGCATTCCCAGTACTGCAGAAAATAAGCGACCCAAGGCCCCAAGTCTTCAGAATTAAAACAAGACTGAAGTTCATTTCACAAAGAGCTCCTTCCTAAACAATTAAAAGCTGCAATACTTTGGGACCATAGAAACAAATGCTGTGTTAACCCTGAAAGTTATGCTTATTGGCTGAACAAGATGGCCAGAGCTTTGCAGAGTTTTGGGTTTTAAAAGACCAATTAATTTATTGTATCCTATTGTGCATTTTGAATCCAAGAGAGCTCATTAATTAATCATGAAAGCAATCACTAGCAGCCAAACATAAAAATGTTACACAGCATATTAAATATCAGTGTTATAGTCATATGCAAAGCTGTATACTGTAAATAATATTAATTTGTATCTTGTATCTGGCTTTTAGGCAACAAAGCCATAACCAGTCATTTTTGTTGATTTGGAAGGGATATTTTAAGTGTTCCTTTTGTCTTTTATTTAGAGCAGGGGTAGCAGTGCCTAATTTTCTTGTGGTGACTCTGGTGAAAAGATTTGCATACAATCATGGAAACAATCTTTGTTCCTAGCAGGAACAAGCCTAGGATGGAGTATTCACCATGTGATTAGCCTAATTCTGATGCCCCACCGAGGCAGCTCAATTCCAAGAAGTAATTGCAAGCGCGTGTCGGTGACCCAGAGTGAATATCTTTGATAACTCACAATTAAGTTTCTTTAGGGGGAAAATGGTTCTGAGGGGATCATCTAAACATGGGGCGATTCCTTGAACCGCATGCCGTGTGACAAATAATGGGTTTCACGGCGGACTTGGTGAGCATTAACCGGGAAAGATGTGCTTCTCATTCAACTCTAGAATTTTAAGGACGCTTTTTTAGCTTTCCACATTTGACTGTTCGTGTAGTGAAGATGATTAATGGGGGGTTTTATTGGCCATTATGTTTTTCTGTAATTGTTAATAAAAATCAGCTTGGCTTCCTTTGGCAGAGAGGACTGGACGCCGTTGTCTTGCTGAGGGAAGGACTTTGTGGACGCTTGACAGCGCAGGGAATTTGGCCCTGTAATTTTGGGACAATCATGATCTAAGTGAACCTTGTATGTTTTCCTCTCAAAGTGAAAATAGAAGCCTAATTTTTTTTCTTAGAAATTGCTTTATTTTTCATCAGCCTCATTCCCATTTTGCTGAAGCGTCGGCAGTACAGCTCCAGACCACTCGGTGGTAGTTCCTACCCACTCAGTGGCCTGCGCGGTGGGGGCTGCAGTCCAATCTTCTGTGGCCAGTTGAGCACTCCAGTCTTCAGTAGGGAACTGCTGAATGGGCACAGCGGGCACCCGCATGCCCTCGGACCAGTCTGCGACCTCAGGCTGAGCAGCAGTGAACTCCGGAGC
>NDGM011196585.1:0-16057 GCA_002564305.1 Octomys mimax
TTAGTTCAGCTTGTTCCAAGTAGGTGCTTTAGACCACTGAGCCATCTCGCCAGCCCTCATGTTTTATTTTCTAAGAAGTTAATTTTTATGTAAACTACCTTAGATACATTTATTTACACATTTTCAGGTCAATTCTTATTATAATTCATATGAGACAAACACAGGCAATAGTCAGACATGATATATGCATATGCTACAAATGTGTTCATCAACAGGATACAGAAAACCTGAACATACTGGATTTTATTTTATTTTATGTATTTAGTATAGGTTCTACAGAATCTACAGGGTCTCACTATGTAGACTGGACTCATAGTGATCCTCCTGTTTTCAGCCTCTCAAGCGCTGGGATTACAGGGCCATGTCATGATCCTAGTTTCAACTGCGGTCTCAGCAAATCCCCGGAGTGGGGCCAGCAGTTCACGCCGGGGATTGAACCCTCGTCCCTGAGTCTGCCTAAGGAGGCACTCTGTCCGTTGAGCTATGGCTGCCCCCCATACAGGATTTTAAATATGATTTATTATTTTCAGGTAAGAAGGAAAGTCAATGCTTCACGAATGTCTTGCTGAAATCTCTGTAATCATTACTAGCTTTCCACGATGCTCAAATAGTAGTTATTTCAATTCTTCCTTCCATTCCTCTCTTTAAGAGAAGCATAAAAGAGAAAACTAGCATTAAATAAATCAGGCGCGAAACCGTGCCTACCTAGTGTATTTTTGTTTTTCAGTATATATTAATAAAAACTACTTACAGTTCTTTGAATCATTGTAAAATTCTCAAAAGCACTTCATTCTTTATTTAAGAAAAAAAGAACTAGTTTTGCAGTTTACATTCTGTTTTAGCTTTCTGACACCTCGATTTAACCAGCTTGAGCTGCATTCCCCAGAATGTCCTCTCTGACATGCTCACCCTCAGGCTGGACAGCACGCAGCAATCTTCAAGGCCAGCTGAAGGACACAAGGGAGGATTGCCCTTCTTTTAGCACACACACCCTTCTCGCAGTCATTTCACACGCACTAATCCAGGCGCTGAAGCAATTTTCCAGATGGTGTTATAGTCTGTAATCAATGAGTTTAAGGTAATCAAAATGGAATCTGCGCTGGAGGCAGGAAGGTCAATAAAAAAAAATAAAATAAAAAATAAAAAAGCGCTCTTCCCTGAGAGAAAGATTCAAGAGCTACTAGAATTGCAGTTGTTCCTTCCCTGAGGAAAGTCTTCCTGATTGCTGCCCTTGGACTAGTTTCAGAAACTGCCTGGAAGTTCCTTCCTCCTTGCGACCCTCTGCCCCTGCCTGCCGACCTTCTAGAAGGACCTTAGCATTGCTCAGCCAGTGCAATTGCCTCGTTCTGATTGAAACATTATATTTAATAATTATGAAAAAGTGGGAGCGCAAATAGCCCATCAAGACAGGAGAGGAGAGAAGGTGAAGAAGTGAGTCACAGTGGTCAAGGGTCATTGCGCTTTCTTTATTCAGCCCGACAGGGAAGTGCTTTCATAAAAGTTCTTAAAACATGGAGACTATACAGGGAACTAGGAAAAAAAAATAGGAAGAAAAGAAAAAGCAAAACAAGAAAATAGTAATCTTTGTCTAACAAATAACTATAGAAGGGTCTTTGGAATGCTGTGTAAAAGGAAGCACTCTTCAAGTATCATTAAAACTGGCTTTTTATATGAAATTTGAAGAGAAAATGTCCTTGACTTGGTTCTCAGAGCAGATACAAGCAGAAAATTTTCCCAAGGTATACATCAATTATGTTAGAATAAAATAACTTCAGGGAAATTTAAGTCTGTGTGTGTGCATCTGTGCATGCATGTTTATGTATGTTATGTGTATCTGTGTGATTTTGCTGTGGGAGCTTGGGGGAACAAAAGTGGGGAATTAACACATTGCCTGGAAAGCTGATTCCTTTCTTCTATTGATACTTCCCAGAAACATTCAGTTTCCACATGCAACTTAAGATGAATAATTCAAGGCACCTCATACTAATGCACCCTATATACTTTGAAAGCAGTTATGATATATATTAAGATAATATAAAAAGCAGGGAATTGGCAGGACTTGGGACTAAGTCCCTATGAGGAAATTGGGGGAGGACAGCTATGTATTCTTTAGTGATTTCAAATTATGAGATAAGAATAATAGTGTTAGCAATAGCCAGTAAAAGCTTTCAAAACCAGCACTATATGTGAACAGATAATAGAACTAATTCCGCTCTATATGGGCTACTTCAGGGCTGTATTGGTGTATGCAAACTGCATGGTCCAGCTGGCTCTGCAAACCTGCAGTTTGAAAAACAGGGAAAGCTTCAGCACTGGATGTATGCGCTAATGTAATACCTTGGTGTTCTCATTAAGGAAGTAAATGAAAACAATAATATTTACATCAACTGGGGAAAGGAGGCAGCTAAAGTACCAGTCCTCTGCAGCCTTTCAGACATTTTAGTAATGCTTCTACGCTAATACATGCTTTCCTTTCAGCTGTAGCATTTTTTGGAAAAAAATGCATAATTTCCTATTCTCTATTATTAAATCCATTTCAGTCATATTGTTTAACAGACATATTGGTGTTTTAATCTTTACTAGTTAACAGATGTTATTAGTATTACTGTACATGTGCTCTAAACACAAAGTAAAGAATAAAGTTATCCCTCAGATGAAATCCCTATTGCTTCATGAAGTAAATTTGTTCTTCTAGTCAGGTTTTTGATGGGATCAATTTGATGGGAAAAAGACAATTTTATTGGGTTTACCAAGTACTGTTTACATTTGCAAATGAAAATAAAGTCTAAAAGATGAGCCTGAGAAATGGACGTATGTTAATTTACATGATACAATCATGAATAATTATTAATAATAATAAAAATAGGTCATATACATATACCAAGTTTAGACAGATTACTAGTCAAAAAGTTTAAATATGCAATGCAATCTATAACTCAACCTATTACTTAGCTTCACATAGCTATAATAACTTAGAAACAGAAAATTACAGCAGAAAGAGTTGTTATAATCTATAAACTGTTGGTTGCATTTGAAATATAAGGTCTAGAAGAACAAGGGTAGAATTCAACATGCTGTGATTTAAATTATCTGTTTCTAAAATTTTCCATGTTATAAGAAATACCCCTGTGTCTACACAGACACTTTGTGATTTCCAAGAGCGATAACCTAAGAGAAACTGACATTTGAAAATCATATGCATAGGCCATTTGTAATCTTAAACTACAAAATCTTTGCAAATATTTAGGAAAGCATATATCCTTGCATACAATACAGAAAATTTCCTTCAAGTAAACAAATTGTTTAAGGTTGACTACTTGATTGTGTGAATGTTATTATTCCAGCAACTCTTGATTTATATAGAACAGAAAATTACATTGCCAAAATAATCCAAGTGACATTTGAGATTAAAACAGAATGTTCACTTTGATGGTTTTGCCCTGTTATGCTATTTGCAGCTTTTCTCTTTCTCTTTCTCTCTCTCTCTGAAACATTTTCTTTCATTGCTCCCAGCTATTTGGCAGAAACAAAAAAGTGAATAGCTAACACCTGGCTAGTAACTTGCAGCCAACCTTGCAGTTTCTGCCTCTGTGGAAATAAAGTTTGAACCTTAGAAATCAAAGTAAAATGAAAATTTCAAATATTCAGCCTTATTTCCAATTATACGATGTCTGTGTTCATGGGGGGAGAAAACCACTTAAGATACAAGAATCAATTAACTCTAGCTTGAATATATTAATCTGAAAATAAAAATAGATATTTTCAAATTGTTATTAATTCACTTGTTGTAATAAAATTCTTTGCCAATTGTTAAGTTAGTTTATTGACATTTTAAGAAAAATTAATGAGAAGTCTATACAGATGCGTAAATTTGCATAAATTTTCCATATTCAATGCCAAGCCTTCTTCTAACTATTCTATAGCAATTGGGTCAATATTTCATTTTATATCTATAGAGGAACGTAGAGATTATAAAAATCATACTAAAACCTTCATAATAAGTCAAATAATCTTAACATTTATTTACATTCTTATGAAGTATTACAAATACAGTAAAATTATTTCCATTGTATTTATCAATGAAAAGTATAAAAATATCCCATCATCTAATAGTTACCTATCAATCTCCTGGGTCACAGAAATTTTCTTCAGAATTTATCCTTCTTTTCTTATCCCGAAATTATCCATTCCTATGATTTCTTCTTTTTTCTACTCTGAATTATACATCAATTCTCATCACATAAAAGCTGATCCCATGCAGGTTATTCAGTAATATCTGTATTAAATTTCCAACCTAAAGTATAGTGAAATAATATCTAACCTAGTAATGAGGATTTCATGAGTTTTCTCTTTGGAATATAGAGTGGAATATATAACAGGTGCTAAAAATTACTAGGAATAATAAACATTGTACTAGTGTGTTACTATTGTTTATTCAGCATCATTATAAGATCTATACATTGCTCAGGCTTTGAAATAAACTGCGAAAACCCATGGGGAAAAAATATACAACCCATTTCCGCTAAAAGTTTAATTTGAGGGAATGATAAAATTATTTGTTATATGCATGCAAATATTTTTTTAAATATTAAAGAGAAAATTAGATTTGATAATGAGATTGCAATAGAAAGTGAGGACCTCAGCTTTCTTATGGCAAAGCTAGTGAAGGCTGTGTGAACAGAATGACATTAGATCGGGAATAGACAGGGAAAATGCTCATCAGTACAGCAGAGGGAAGAGCATTTCGGGCGAAGAACAGACGACGTAGAAAGGTCCGGAGGCACCCGGAGGCTTCGCTTTTTTCCATCATCAGCACAGAAGCTATCTCTTTAATTCAGTGAGTTAGAAGATAGGCAGCAAGAAATGAAGTGAGAAAGGTAATGAAGGCAAACCAGGTCTTCGTAGACATTTTGAGGATTTGAACACAGATTTATTACTTATCACTAAGGGAAATTGAAAATAATCACTGGATTTTAAGAGAGAAGACAAAAATCTCAATAAAAAAAATCACTGTGGACTCAAACCATCAAGCAGGCACACAGCACGCCGGTGTAAAACGCAGCGACCCCTCTGCCTCCACTTCTCTAGGCAGCTGAGCACAGCGCTCTCCACGCTGAAAGATCGGGCCCTGCCGTGGGTGGTTTGGGGAGGCAACGTCTTCTTCCACTGACTATTTTTCACTCTAATATTTTCTTCTGAAAAATTTCAATTATCCTGTAAAGGTTCAAGATATTTACTGTGAAAACCCACATAGCTTCTCTCAAAACTCTCTCCATAATGTCTTACTATAAGCACTGTACTGCATATTTCATTATTTACTCATTCATACATACTCTAATCCATGTTGTTTTAATTGGTATTTAGGAAGCTTTCAGTTTGGCTTTATTTTGAATAAACTTGCTTTGAATGCACTGTACAGTCTTTTTTGGGAAGGCATGTTTTCCTTTTTATTGGACAAATTCCAAGGAGTTCAATTTCTGAACTGTAGAAAAAAATTGAAAGAACATTTTTGGAAAAGGGCTGTAATATTCTACAACTCCAACTGTACTATTTGCATTTTTCCAAGACATTAGAGACGATATCCTCACCACATGCAGTGATGTCAGCTTTTTTAATTTTCTTGGGGTGGATGTGAACTCATATTATATTGTGGTTGTAATTTACACTTCATTGATGATTAATAATTTCTAAAACTTTTTCATGTGCTTCTAGGACTTTGGTATATTTTATTTTGTGAAAATTATGTTTAAATCATTTTTAAAATTAGGTTTTTTATCACTGAATTTGGGTCTCTTTTATATATTATGCATATCAATCTTGTGTTCAAATACATGCTCTGTGAAGTATTTTTCAAGTTGAGTCTGGCCTATAATTTTTCTTAGTTGAATTTTTTTAAGAACAAGATCTTTTAATTTTGGTGAAATATAACTTACCTGAGATTTTCCTTACTGATTTAATCCTTTCCATGTTTAGTGTAAGAAATGTTCATCTTCTATTAAGTAGCTTATCAGTGTTTTCCTGTGCTGTTTCAGAGATTTAGCTTTTATTTTCAGGGCCATGGCTCATTTTAAGTCCAATTTAGTGTATAAAGTAAAATACAGTAATTTTCCACATGGACCTTGAGATTCTAAATGCAGAGAACAGCAGAAAACAAACACAGTGTAGGCACAAGTGGTCTGTGTCACTGAACTTAGAAATGGTCTTGGAAGTTATTGATTAACAATCTTAATTTGATATACTATGGAAGTCCAAAACTAGAGAAAAAGGATCTTAGCAATATTCATAAATGCTAAGTCAAGTTATAATTATTTTCTCTAATTGTTCCAAAGCAACATTTTTCCATTGCCTTACATTGACTTATTTGTTATATTCTATTATGGCCTATGTGAGAGTCAGTTTCTGGGCTGTGTATTTACTTTGCTTATTCCGTTTGCCAATTTTTACACTGATCTCCACTTCTTTTTCTTGATTTTTGTAATTGTTAGTAAGTCTAGAATCCAAGTACATAATTCCTCCAACTTTATTCATTATTTTGGAAAAGTAGGGTCCACCATCTGTCCCTCATACTGTGATTACATTGATATAAGTTCATTATTCAATTTCTCAATGTCATCTGACCATTTCCTGGAATCGTTGGCTAGATTAAATTTATTTTTAGCATATGATTTATCCCAAAATTGATGTACTCTTTTTTATACTCAGAGATTGATTATTATTACAATATTAAAATAAATCAAGTGCTATAGCACATAGGAGTTCTTCAATAAAACTACAGTGTCTTTTGTCTGTGGGGTTGCAATGACCTGATACTTCTGTAAGAGTAGTCATTGGAATTATTGTTGTAGTAAACACTGGAAAGGTGTCAATTCTTAGTAAGTCTTCTTTATTCATGGAAGATATAGCTTCTGATTATATTGTTCCCTCCTCATTTAATCTCATCATCATGCAGGGTACATATCAGAATACACATTTCACTAATTATTTTCCAGAGCATTAGGTAATTAACAGAGTGATATATTCATGTTATGGTTTAACTTTCACACTAGAGCTCTTAAGAAGGCCAGTGGTTGTCCCAACCCCAAAGAGTGCTTCAGTACCTTGGCTTGTTGATGAGCATAACGGGAAAGAAGGAAGCAAACAACGGAAACTCGGAGGAACTGCAGTGAGTTCTCTTCACACCACAATATTCTGCTGCTGCTCACTTACATTGTGCAACTTACAGCCCTCATTTAAAATGTCTTTTATTTCAAGTAACGGAGATCCTTTTCAATGTTGTATCAATACAAATGCAATAGATAAGTACAGGTCACAATTAATGATGATGAATGACAGTATTTCATGGATATTACTAAGATGTTTTCTCAATTTTTAAAGTTCCATGATGTATCATACTAATCACAATCTAAGATTTTTATCAATAACTTTCAAGGATGCATCTAAATACAGAGAAGATTAGGCTGGTGATCTAGAATGTGTTCATTTTCCTGAACAGCCATAACAAATCACCAACCTGGATGGCTTAAAATTACAAAAATATATTTTCTTATAGGTCAGATGGCCAGAAGTCCAAATCAATGGTAATATAACTATTTGTTTTCTTCTAGTTAATCTGCCCTTTGCAACAGGAGTCTATTCTAACTACAAGCATTAGTCATGCTCTCAGGAAGGACCTAGTGAAATATTTATTCTATGTATCCTATCTTTGGCAGCTCCTGGCATTCCGTAGCTGGTGGCAGCAGGGGCCTTGCCTACTGCTGTTTTCACATGTCCTTTCACCAGCTGGCTTTCTGGCTGTCCTGAGCCTACTCTGAGTAGGTTTTCCTGCCTCTGGCTTGGCCCTGCCTCCCAGCTTGGCCCACACAAAATCTGGGTTACCCACCTTCCCCACTTCCCATAGTCTTGTTGCTTAGGCCATCTGCTCTAAAAAATTCACAATTTCTTTTTTTTTTTTCTGCTCCTTTGACATTTAAATCTTTGTGAAAGCCTGTTGATCATTTTAAGACTCAGGTTTAACAAAGCTCTGGAGGAGCCATCTTTTGATCTGTGAACATCAAGTAAGATAGAGTCTCTACCTTTCTCTACCTCCTTTCTCTTAAGTGAGGGTAGGTGCCTATTAATTTACAATCTCTTGTCATAAGATATGAGAAAGTTTATTTTTCTTTTCATAAGGTTAATTAACAAGCATAACATAAAAGAAGTCTTTTCTCCCGTTCTTAGAATTCCCTTGACATGTGTTTCAGGGGATTTGATCTCAGTCTGGAGTTAGTAGATCTACATTATATTATTCTTGAATAAAATCTGTGCTTAACTTCGACCAGCACAATTCCTACTTTGACATCTTCTTTCTTCTATATGTCTAAGTGCTGTTTCTTCTTATGTGGACACAAGTTATTGGTTTTATAGTCCACCCTAAATCTAGCAGTATATTGCTGAGACAACCCTTAGCTAATTAGGACTGCAATGTCTGTACTTCCAATTAAAGTTACAGTCTGAATTCCAGGCAAGAATTACTTTTGCAAAGATACTCTTCAATGCATTATAGATGTAGCTTGTGGGCTATTACTCATATACCCTTCACAAAATTCCATCTTATCTGCTTGTCTGAATTGGGTCACATGCCGTCTCAAATCAGTCTCATGGGCCAGGAGTCTGTCACTTAGTAGCAGTGATTCAATTTAATCTGTGCTACAGAAATCAGAGGCTGGAGGCTGGGGAGATAGCTCAGTGACATATGTTCCTGCTTGGCAAGCACTGGCAAGCTATCTTTATTGGGTTAAAAAGGAGGCTGGCACTTTTTCCTAATAATCCACCTAGTAACTATATCCAGCACAAAAAGTCATTCAAATATGCCATTCTAGGAGACAGACTATATCATCCCAAAATATGAAGGGCTGTTTAGATGAAAACAGCTAAGAATGTTCAGGATGGCACCTACTCTCACACTGCTTGAAAACAGGGCACTGATATAAAAAAGGAAGTGATACCCTGAGGTCATTTTTACCAAAAAGTACAGGGTTAAAAACTGAAGACAGTGTGAGACCCTCAAGGGACTGGAGATGATACCAGAGGAATCTACATTAAAGATTATTAGTAGCTAGCATTGGTCTGTTATGTATTTTCTTTCTTCCCAATTTTGCAACCCTTAGAGACTCAATGTTCTTCACTTTTATCACATCTCTAAAATTTTATTGTCCTTTGTTGAAGATGATATGTGACTTAGAATCCAAAATCTCTTTGTCTTAATTCAAAATGCATTATACCATTTAAGTTGTCATTATAACTTAGTCAAACACAAACAAAAGTTACTTTTCTCTCATTGCTGAGACAAATACCCAACACTGAAACTTAAAGAAGGAAAGGCTTCTTTAGCTCACAGTTTGCAGAAGCTTGAGTCCAGTATTGACTGGCTCCAAGGCAAGGCAGCTTGGCAGGGGGGCCAATGAGAAGAGAACTTCATGGCAGCGGGAGAGAGCAAAGGCCAGTGTCTTAACAGGAAAAGACCTCAAGAGCATCTTTCTGCCCTTGTATAGTCAATTTAGCCTTCTGGGATTACCATGGTGCTAAACCAATCAAGGGACTTATTTAGTAATCACACACTCCTAATTCCAGCATGGCACCATGAACCAATGACACACCCTAGATCTAGCTACCTATGAGAAAGCCCATACATGATCACATAAGGCTTTGGGGGCCTTTAAACACAAACCATGACAGTCTTGTTTGAGAACTACTCAGTCTCTTGTTTGAGAACTACTCAGTCTCTTGACGTCTTCCATGTGTGTCCATATGCATGTATTAAACTTCCTTTTTTCTTGTTCATCAACATTTTACAACAAGTATGCATTCTAAGGCCAAACTTAGGGGAGTTAAAGAAAAACCCTGTAACATTGTTCTATGAAATCAACTATAGATAATATGTAACACTGCTAATGGCTAGAGTTCAAAACAATGCTTCTCATATACACAACTAGGCAGATTTGGACAGAGAGGTGTAGCTCTAGTTTCATCTGGAACTGAAATAATTTCCACCATTCCTCTTCTTTTACCTTAATCTTAGAAAATGAGAACACTCTTTCTCTCCCAAATGTGGAAAATAGAAAACTGAAACCAGTGTTTGGCAGTTCAAATCTGAGAATGTTTATTTTCAAGATTTCACGTTCAGAAGAGCCATTCAGTCAATACTGATTTACACATACCATTGAGTAAAATGCATTATGCCATTTAAGCTGTCATTCTAACTTAGTCAAACACAAACAAAAGAATTTAAGACTAAAAAAAAAATGAAAGGTGTTCATCTTGTGACTATGACTTTGCATTCTTGGAAAATGACAGAGCAAAACACTTGTTTCACATACTGATAATTTTCTCTGTGTTTGAGCACTCACCTTGTGTATGTGGCCAGTGCTTTGTTCAAAAATTTAACAATGGTGTCCTTTTGCAAACAGAAAGTTTAAAGTGCTGTCTAAAATTTTTTGGCTTAGAAAGCAAGGCAACATAACTTATAAGTCTCTTTTACTAACTAGTGAACTTGTTTATTATATTATGCCCACCTCAATGCCCTGTTATACAAAATGATGAACTGGAATAATATCTATTTTATTGTGTCCTTTAAAGATTAAAGAATTCAATACATGCAAAATTCTTAGTACAACTTGGACTATATCCTAGAAATCAATAAATGTCAGTCACTATTTTTATTATTGTACTTTTCATAGATAAAATTTCAAGTCTTGCAAAGCTTTTGCAGTGTCAGATATAGGCTTTGCATCAAGTATTAATAAAAGACTTGTGTTTTTCCATAATAGACTTCAATATAAACCTTTCAGTTTTAATTTTTCAACCAATACTAATTCTATCTGGCAGTGACCCAGCCTTTTTTTAATTGATTTTGCACATGGCAGAAATATACAAATTTGTATAGAAATACAATCTATAAATACTTAAAGGCCTAACTAATTGTTTTATAATCAATTTATAATCCAAATTTTTTAAGATGAACATATATATATATATATATATATATATCTGAAGTAATCTATATTTGTTTGTAAAGTGACTGATTTCTCATGACAATAAACCTCAAGTGCACGAAGTTGAATTAATTCTTTCAGTTTACATGGCAATTACCTTCTCTGAAGGTTTATACACTGACATGAACCATGTACACATCTGTGTTACACGTACCTTGTTAATGATCTAATATGCATGTTTTCATTTGTTCTCATTTTCTTAGGTAATGGGTATGTTTATTTTGTGTACATGGAATTTTAATTTATGCAAGTGATGCCAGGGCAGAGATTGTTGACTTTCTTTTCCAGTTCATCCTCTGCTGCTACAGAGTGATCAGGAGAATAGGCTACGCATCCTGTGCTTCTCTGCAGCTTGCTGTGTCTATGTCTAATGTACAAAACTAATGTGAGCCAGTTCCGCCCAGTTATGCTGCTTCTCTTCCTCTTAATGTCTGTTGCCCAGACATGGAGATAATTGAATTTCACCAGGAAAGGCCTTGCTTAGCAAAGTGTTTTCAGATGCACAGCATTGACATCAACTCAGCAATTGTTAATAATTTTTATTATTGCCAATTCTCAGGCTGTATATAAAAGCTAATATGTCAGAAACACTGGGATGGGCCTCATCATCTGTGTTTTCTCAGATCCTACTAAGTAACTGCCTGAAGAAATATTTATAGAAGATTCACTCTCCTTGTTTTTCCCCCATGAGGTCCAGGAAGTCAGTACTTTAGGGTTGCTCTGTCTGTCTTCTCTGCCTCCACCACCTACTTTTCCCTGCTTGTTGTGCCCCTTTTCCCTCACCTGCTTCCTCCTGCTTCTTTTGCTTCCTGTAACAATTGCACAGGTCATATAAAAATAGGTTAGTACAGAATAGAACAACTATGGTAACTGAATGTATCTCCCAATAGAGAAAAATGCATGTCCACTTTTTCTAAAGTATTCTTATAATCTTCTCTCTGCTCTAAAAATTTAATTTAGACATTGGAACAGAGGAAAACATAGGAATGCATTTTGATTTGTTTTCTGTAGTGGATTCCTAAATGCTGGTCAACTTATTGCACCCAGCTAAAGTAAAAGAGCGCGATGCTGGGTGCAGGAGGCCCACCTGAGGATTGTTGCAGGCAGCATAAAGGCAGAGCAGAAGAAGCTGCTGAAACACTGTTAGGGATGCTGTTTAGAGAAGCTGTGGAGCTGTTGGAAATTGCTATCTCTCTTGGCCTGTCCTGCTGGAGGACCTTGTCACACTGGCTTTCCCGATGAACTTTGGAAGAGCTCTGGTCCTCATCCTGAGCATCACTTCCTGGCTCCAGAGGGGAAGAGGGTGCACTGCTCAGCCTCATGGAGAAGCTTGTCTCATTGGCTTTCCTGATGGAAACTTGGCTTTTCTTAACACTGGAGGAGCTCAGGACCTCACTGTGGCTGAGGAAGGCTGTGGTGCCTTTGGGGAAGCTCTGGTGCTTACCTTGAGCATTGCTTCCTCGCTCCAGTTCAGATCCCTCAACCTGCTAGCACAGATCCTTCATCCTGCTGGCATAGACTTTCTAGCTTCCACCACTGACGTTTGGGCCTTTCTAGCACAGATCTGTGAAACGGGCCTACATGAGACTTTATTGTGGGCTCTAGGCCTCCGTTGGACTTGTGGGAGGTACTGTTATGAGCGCTAGGTTTTCATCTGGATTCATGCAGGATCTTAGGGTCCAGGCCCTCAGCTGCACTCTGTAGTATTTAGTGTGTGGATAGATTTCCTGCATTTCTATATGATTCTTGGGTGATTCCTTATAAGCTAATATTATAAAACATGTCCTGTATTACATTATTCCCCTTTAAGAAACCCAAACCATGGCATTTTCCAATTTTTTAACTGAAATTTTAAGTGGAAAGCACGAAGCTTTTAAGATTTATTCACTTCTCATTTGCACATCCATATAGTATTATTTGGAAAATTTCATATATTTAATAAATTATTTTCAGAGTAGTCCTACTTCCACAAAAAGTAAACAAATTACCTTAATAGTATATAGTTTAACATGCATTTCCCTTTCCATTATTTTAAAATATTTATTTTATTTCACACAGACAAAATTATATGTAATAAACACAGGAGGTAAATGTAATGCTGCAATACAAATTATAGCTATTAATATTTTGAGAGGGGGCTTGGAGATAGTTCAGTAGAATAAGTGCTTGCCTGGCAATTGCAAGGTCCTGAGTTCAATCCCCAGTACTGAAAAAAAAAAATAAAAGTAAAAAATAATATTTTGAGAAATTCACATATCCTTTACTTAGTTCTCTAGATATCTTACAATTTTGGTCTATTATTTTCTTTATGATTTTATGTACACCATATGTACTATATGCATAGTTATTCCTTTACCCACATATACATGTATTCACTCATTCATGTGGCTGTACATATTTACATAAAAATTTATGTATATTTTCCTTTCTTTCAGTTTTTGATATGTATATGAATTTTTTGAATGCTACATTTGCTATTTTATTAATATATGTTATAGTTTGTCTAAATGTCCCTCAAAGCCTTATGTGGTCATGGGGGAGGGCTTCCACACTTAATGATTGATTCATTGTCTAATGCTGGGATTATGAATGTGAGTGCTACACCCACCCTAGGACAGGTAGCTCCCTAATACAATATTAGGAAGGGAAAGAGGTTTACTTTCTCTCTTCTCCCCTTGTGCTATTTCTGCTTTTTTGTCTTTCATAGCCATGAACTGTTGTGCCTCCACCATGTGCCACCCTGCCTTGGAGCCAGCTGAGTATGCCCTGAAACTGCCACAACCTATAACCTAAGTAAATCTTTCCTTTCTTAATTTCGAGCATCAGGTATAGTGTCAGTTATCCTCAGCAATGAGAATAGTAAGAAAGACAGAATTTTGTACCAGAGCAGTGGGGGCATTGCCATGACTATACCTCACATGCAGTTCAAGAACCTTTGGGAATGGCTTATGGGAAGAGTTTGGAAAGGTTTAGAGATGTTACCTGAAAGAGTAGAGCTGTAGCACCTTAGGCTGTTCTGTATGGGAGATTCTGGTAAGAGCCCTGAAGACCTGAAAATCAATAAAGACCAGGCTCAGGAGATTTTTGCTGGGAAGAAGGACTACAGTGGTTTCTAGACTCCAGATAATATGTGTTATGGCTTGGCAAATAGTGTGTTTGAATTTTGGTAATGTTTAGAGACTGCCTGAGACTAATGTAAAGGGTTGCCAACTAACAAATCTGGCAAAAAAAAAAAAAATTCAAGGCAGTCAAATGTTGAGGCAGTGACATAGCTATTGTTGGGGACTTTTATTTCCTTTTTAAAAATAATTTTATGTATTTGGTAAAGGATCTCACTACACAACTCAGACTCATAGTGATCCTCCTGTTTTACCCTCCCCAGTACTGGGATTATAGGCACAGGCCATTACACCCAGTCTTCCTAGCCTGTTCTGCAACCAGCACAGCATATGGTATCAGGGTCCATATGCTTGTCTAGGAAGGCACTTAGATCACTGAGCTGTTTGTGTGATCCTTGTTGGGGACTTTTAGTCAGATTATTGTGAATCAAGAGCAAAGAACTCAACAGAATGATTTAAAATATGGTGAGTTCAGCCAGAAAGGAAGGGGGCAGTGAACCTGTGGACTGCAAAGCTAGAGCTGGGGAGATCTCAATGGCTGACAAGGGATAGAATATAAAACATGCCCTGAGGGAATTATAGGAAGCAGCAAGTCTCCACATTTTGCAGCCTCAAAAGTACAAAAGTGACTGACTTTGATGTGAGGAGAAAGCTGCAGAGGACAATGTTCCAGAATGGTGGCAGCCTAGAGATTCTGTTCATCAGAATCAGTTTCAGAGTGCTAAGTGACCCAGGCACTCAATTCCTACAGCCATAAGAAGAAAATCTGGCTACTCCTCCAGCTTGCAGTAGACTTTGGCATCATTCATGTGGTGCTGATTTTAGGCACAGGCACAATGCAAGAGTTTTGAGGTTAAAAATGCTTCTGCCCAGATTTCAAAAGAAGTTCTAGGAGAACAAGCAGTGTACTCCTGAGAGGACAATATGTGAAGTTGTGAAGATGAAGGCAAAGGTGCAGTGGAGACTTCAATAGCTTGCAGGATCTAGAAACATGGATCATTTGAGGAAACCTACAAGTAGGGGGCAGAACAGGCTTAGGAGAGAATCTGTGGAAGCTAAAGCCACCAGCAGTAGAGGCACTTAGGTCCCTTGGAGCTCACAGATTGCCCCAGATTTCCTCAGATGCTGCACATGGAACGATAAGACTTAATGTTGATCTTATTTTGGACTTGCTTCGGGTCTCCATCCTTTATATTCCTGTTTGAAACTTTTGGAATAAAAATGCTTATCTTGTGCCATTGAATGTTGGAAGTATTTAACTTTCTTTTCATTTGTACAGGGGCTCCCAGCACAGAGAAGACCTGTGACTTGGATTTTTCAGCAATGTTGAAACTGTTGGAATTTTGGCAACTCTTAGAGATGGACTAAAATGCCTTTTGTATAAAGGATGTGTGTAAATTTTGGGGAGGCCAAGAATGAAATGTTACGTTGTGTGTCTCGATGTCCTCCCAAAACCTCTTGTGGTCATAGGGGCAGGCTTCTAGAATTTGTGATTGATTCATGGTTTAGTACTGGGATTGCTACCCTGGGAAGGGTAGTCTGCATATAACATAAGGAAGGGAAAAGAGGCTTGCTTCCTCTGTCCTCCCCTTGTACCCTTGCAGCTTTTGGTGTCTTCCACACTCGTGCACTCTTATCCCTCTGCCATGTGCTGCCTTGGAGCCAGCTGAGTACAAACCGAAACCTCCACAAACATGAGCTAAATAAACCATTTCTCTATAATTCTGGGTATTGGCTACCATGTCTCAGCAACTAGGGAAAGATAGCAAAGACAATATCTGGGCAATGATAATGTGTTTTCTTGCTTAATTCATACTGCCATGTTCATTTATTTTCCTCGTCACATGGCTAGTTGCTCTTCTTTCTACTGTAATATTTTTGACTATTTATACATTAGGCTAGAGGTTT
>NDGM011196585.1:16088-39454 GCA_002564305.1 Octomys mimax
ATATATATATATATATATATATATATATATATATATATTCTACAACATAATCTATGTGAAAAATGATCAGTTCAGTATACCCCTGCCAAGTATCTGGCAACTCTGTGGTGAACTTCAAGTATGATTAGCACTATATCAGAACTAATTTCTTTAGAAGCTTGTTAAAATTCACCCTGTTACCAATCTTGAAAGTTATGTAGTCTCTATTCAGAAATTTCTTCTTTGGAATGTAGCTGCTCCTCCTTATTTCCTCATGTCAGAGGAGCAGTAATCAAGAGAAGATGCTGGCTTCATTATCTGAAATCATCAGTAATGTGCTTGTGAGACAAAAGTACTTATTTTTCCAAACCTAGCCTAAATCTTTTCTATGACATATATAAAAATGAAAAAGGTTAGCTTCTTCATCAGCTGTCTTTGTTTTTCTAAGGTGTGCATGGGATTACATATACATCTACGTATATGTGTGCATTCACATACATACCAATGAATCTGTGCATGGGTTGGTGTATGTGTGTGTAAGGCATCATACTGACTAAAGTTACGCCTGTGCAAGGATTTGCTGAGATGCTTCCTCTTCTTATACATCTTCCTAAATTAATGAGTAGGAAACAAATTAAGCAATAAAGGATAGAAAAAGAAATGATGAATAAAATTCAGAACACAACTTTGCAAAGTTTTATCTTGATACATGAAGTAAGTCATGTGATAGCTGCTATTTGTCTAACAAGTGAAACTTTCTTTAACAACTTTTTTTGGCAACACTAAATAAATACTTTGAGGGTGCTTTTTCCCAAGAATCAAAGAACAAACTAGGTATATAAGGAAGCAGCCAAATTACAAAGAAATGGCACTATGAAAGCTGAAGAAGTAAAGAAAAAAGAATGAGAGAGAGAGGCAAAATTAGGGGAGAGAGGAAGAAAAAATAAAGTACGCCAACAACAGATGTTCAGTTTTCTTGGGTTTTGTCTATATTCTTTTCTTAATTCATGCTTTTCTTCTGAAGAATGATGTGTTATTGCCTTCTGCTTTCTCAAACAGCATTCTTTTTCTTATCCTACTAATTCTTTCCCATGATATATTCATCTAGAACTATTAAGCTTTCAAAACTTAGAAGCACTATGTTGAGATAATTTCTCTAAAATAGTCTAAAAGAAAATTATTTTACAGGTAACTAAGGTTGTTAAATATCAACTTTTTCTCTTTTCAGTTATACCAAAAATAATATCAATGAATATAAAGATCAGTTTTTACTCCAAATTATAGGCAACTAGCATGAATTTTTAACAACCACACATTTTCAGACAAAAAAGTCACTATTGTCACAAATTACTATGGTTTAGAGCTGAAGTGTTTCCCCAAAGTCTCATGTATTCAGAAGGTGACTTATTGAGTGACACTCAACCATCTGTGGCTTTCTCCATGGAGAAGTTCGGCAGCTGAAGGAGCTCCTGGCACCCTGTCTGAGGTCACTAGGACATAACTCAGGATACTCTACTTACTGTTTGTTGGCTCCTGGGCGTGGGGGGTTGAAGTGGGGCTGTGCGTGCCTCCTAGGCCTTTCCACCTTGCCTTTCTGCCTTGGAGTCATCAGACTTTGGATTGAACCCACTGAAAAATGAACTTTACATTATCCTTTCCTTACATATGGTGCAGGTAGTGGGTGTAGTATTTTATTCATTCATAAGAAAGTGACTAAAACACTAATCCTGGATGCCTGACAAAGGGTTAGCTCCTAATTGCACTACTATTGCTAAAAATGTGTAACTTTAATTAAATGTATCAAAATTAGATACTGGCAGACTGTAATCACGGTATATTAAAATTAGATTTAATGGATTTTGAAACTTTTTATAATATATAAGAATATTTTTTAAAACATGTAAAGCTAAACAGTCATTTATCACATAGAATTTTTTGATACATGCATTATTGAAAATCATCATTATCTGCTCAATTCATTCAAGAAATTAACTTTTGAAGATATAAACATCATAACAAAAGGTTGAAATAAACTTTAGAAGTTCACATTGCGAGTGTTGTAAGTATAAAATCTACCCTGCTGCTGTGCATAAAGCCAAAGGAATGTGTCTACTTTCAGCAATCTTATTCAACACATGGACTAATGTTATTAGCAATGTGAAATATTTTCAAATTTAAACTAATATCTCTTAACCATTCATTTTCACATGAAAATTATATTAAATATGTCACTTGCTATAGGCATATGACAGGGAGTATAAACTGTTAGGTTTTCTTTCTTTCTTCTTTCTTTTTTTAAATCAGGGATCAAACGCAGGTCCTTCCATTGCCAGGTAGGCACTTGTGCCACTGAGTTAATCGCCCAAGGGTGTTGGATTTTTCTGAGCATTAGATTCAGCATCAATTCAGTAGAATAGTGAACCAAATCTAATGAACTCTAATTTATCTACTTATAAAGTACTTTAATGTTTGGTCGCCTGCCTTGAAGATGTAATAGTAACCATTTATTATTTTTTATATCTTTGCAACAATGTATTAATCAGATATCTTTCAATTATATTAGATGTTGTGGAAATTATATTCACAACATTACTTTCACAAGGCGAAGAAAATTACAAAATTAAAGATATATCCATCGCTCAAACATTCTCTTATCTTTGCTCAAGTAGAAATTCAAGAAAAGACATTTGAATATCATCCTCTCATTAAGTCTATCACATAGCTTACTTTCATTTTTGAAACTACAAAAACAATCCCTTCTCATTGTAATTTGTTATTTTATAGACTTTGAGGTGGTTGCTATACTTGAAAAAGATAAAAGACGTGATTACTGCTATGTGAAATTTTATTATGTGTGGAGCACTTCATGTATTTCCTTCGGAGTCAATGCCTACCACAACCTCCTAAGGTAAGAAATGCTAATTTTGTTTCCCTGTGATTAAATGGAAATTCATAAGAATTGCCACATTCCATTGAATTTAAAACAAATGCCATTTAACATACATATAATCTCACTGCCGGGAGAAACAAGCAAGCTGCTGCCAAATAAAATGGCAGGATTTGTCTGCAGACTTGTTCAGATTTGAAAATGTTATCCTGGTGAGCAGGAGAGTAGGGAGAGGGCCTCCAGGAATGATGTCGTGTAGGACAGCACCTGCCTAAGCGGCAGGCTCGCGCCTATTCCTGGCCACTCTGATCCCCAGACCCCAGAACTTCTCATTACACCTCACAGCCTCAAATATCTTCACAAAAGACAATGCATTTGCATTTTCCTTTGTGAAAAATCTCCTTTTTCCTCACAGTACCACCTACTTGCCCTAACCTTCATTTGGAGGAAATCAAAGTGCATGGCAGCATATTAATCAGAAAAAAAAAAAAATGTATCGTGCCTGCCTCTCCCTGCCAATCACTTGATAAGGAAAAAACAAATAGAAAAGATTAAATCACAGCCGGTGGAAATGTTTTATACTTGGAATAAATGCATTTCAGCTTTCACCAAAGTCCATTATGCACTGCTTGGCTTTGATTAGCAGGAATATTTCATAAAGCATGAAAGAAAGCTACAGTTGGTGGAAGGAAACAAGAAGACATGCGTGAGCATTTTCTCACAGTTCAGTTAAACAGCCAATTCACTTCAGTCAAAGAGAACAGCAAAAGCTCTGACAATTACAAATGTCCTTGGCAAAAGGATAAATTTATCTGCCTGTAAAGGAGAAGTTGCTTTAAAAGACAGTATCTCCGTCAAGCAGAACACCAGCAGAGCACATCTGTAAAGAACAATCAGTATTCACCCTGACATAGGAGAGACCCACAATCGCTACTTGATTGTAATCCTCACTTGGGGCATCGGACATCACCAGCTGTTTCCTTTGGATGCCTGTGTGACACGCTCTAGTTGCTGTGTACAGAATTTAGAACATTCATTTAATCTAGTGTATACACTTGGAACATTATTCAAATTAATTCATTATCATTAAGCCACTGACTCACCAGGTTTATTAGAGCTACGCAATTCATGGTTTTTATGCTCACTTTTCTATTTCTAAGTATATATTGTATATTTGCTTCTAGACTTTGAGGCATCTTTTTATACAAGTGGTGTAATTGTTTGCACTTTATTTAAAAAAGGTAGATAGTAAAAGTAATGATAGTTAGTCAGCTGTCTTGAGCGTACTAGAAATATAGAACAAGTAAAATATACCAAAACCACCATTAGAAATCCTAATTCTTTTTTAATAAGGTTCTCTACATTCAATTTCCAATCTGTTATCAGGAACTTTGTTTTATTCTTTTCGGTCATTCTTACAATATTATACAGTGAAAAATTAAAATAGTATTGATATGGAGAAAAGAGATATACCTATATATGTAAGCAGGATGTTGTGGACAATTGCACTACTGCACTGTGGATTCTGCTGGTCCTTGGAAAAGAGAATAGGATGCTTAATTTGTTTTGTCTCCTTTTTCAAGTGTTTTTCCTTTTGCTCCTCTTAATGTCTTATATATTTCTTTTTCCTTGCTTCTTACAATTTTATATGCATATATCTGGTAATATGAATAATGGTTTGGAAGACAACATTATGCATTACAATAAATGTGAAAATCATATTTATTAAGTGAAATTCTGTATCACTTGCAATTTCTCTATTATAATACTATTTTATACTCTTTATAAAATAACATAAAGGGGTCGGTGAGATGGCTCAGTGGGATAAGCACTTCCCTGGCAAGCGCAAGGGCCTGAGTTCAATCCCTGGTTCCGCAAAAATAAATAAATAAATAAATAAAAATAAAATAAAATAAAATAACATAAAAAGTATTGATAGACAAAACTTTATAATTCATACTTACGGTCATTACGGTCATCTGAAATGTTTTTTATAAGATAATCTCAGAGACATTTAGCATTTAATGTCATGAAACTATATCATTACTTGCTACTTAATTATAATGTAAGATAAATTATATTATGAACATAATTAAATTATGCATTGCTGCACCAGTATAGATACACAGAGCAAATGGACTCTAAGCATTTTTATCTAAGAAAAATAAGCAAAAAATTAATAATTTTCTCTACAATGCCTCTTAGATCTCTTTTGCTTTCAAGAACCTAGTAGAAAAGTACACAATATTTATTTTGTGCAGCTTGATATTATAATAAATTTGAATATAGTAGTTTAAGAGCTACAACTTAAATTATAAAATTAAAGTCCTTATTAAGCAACTTGTAATGATATTCTTGAATTATATATCATCTATATTTATAGTATACATGAAAAACAGACAAAAGTAGGAAGAAACTAGCAAAGGAAATGTTCAACAAATATAACATTGTCTAAGGATATTATCTTGAACTTGCCGCAACCAAACATATCTTGCCATTTTATCATGCCAATGAGTAAAGACAGTGGTTAAGAAAGTTGTGTCATCTCATAGTGTTGAAAAATTTCTGGGAAGTATAGTTATTGTGCAAAAGTCTAGAGAAGATCAATTTAAATTTTTGCTAAGTGGTAGCGCCATCTGCTGGTCTTACTTGTCATAATATTGTAATGGCCATTGTGTGTGTTATTTTTCCTACACACACCTACAAAGTAAGACTTTGTATAGATATTCCTGAAGCTACACTCTGAAAACCAATAGGCAAACGAAGGTAGGGAATCAGATTGAGCAGGAATAAAGGAAATGAAAATAAGAAAACACCGGGTTTTCTGTTCTCACATTTGCAGAGCAAGCACCATATGTCAGTACCAACATTCCTGTTATAATGCTGCTGGAAACGAAATATCCAGAGGAAGTGTAGTCAACTTTGTGTTCTCTTTTATATAATACAATGTGTGGTTTGGTCACTGATTACAACAAGAGAGACTGGAATTTACATTTCTCTGCTGAACTGCTGCAAATGTACACTTTCTATTAGCAAAAGCAGGAAAGAGTTTGCTTGCTCTGAGTCAGAGTTTAGACGAATTTATGAAATTCTTAACTTTTATTCAGGGGTAAAGCTTTGGCATTTAAATTACACTAGAGTAAATTATCTTATACTTCCCTCTCATTTGTATAAATCTATGTGAAGTTCTGAAGATACCTTAAGTATATATCATTATTCTTGGGAATTTCCTAAATTCCTCTAAGGAAGGTGAATAGCAAGGAAGTGGAATAATTAATTTATCATCCCTCGCACCTGCTTAGAGTAGAACTCTTTTGATATACATATGAATGTATATGAACAAAAGGTATGCATGGACATACACATGTGATTAAATTTAAACATGCAATATGTTGAAATGCTCTGCTAATAAAAACTTAATTGGAAGCCTGATAGTGGTGTATACTTATAATGCCAGCATTCTGGGAAGCTGAGGTAGAAAGATAGCAATTTGGAGGCCAAGTGGAGCAAGTTAGTAAGCACCTGTCTCAAAAACAAACAAACAAATAAAAGGGCTGGGGTGTAACTCATCGCAAAAGTCCCAAATTCAGTGTTCAGGACCACCAAAAATAAGTTGGAAAGGTGATAAAAAAGAAATACTGTTATATTTAAATTTTTAATTGAAGAGCCAGCCAAATACCTTAGCGGATTAAAGTGCCTGCAAGCAGGCACAGGGGCTAGGGATTCGATCCTCGGGCATGCAGTGCTGGCCCAACCTCTGGGGTGCCCTAAGATGGCGATTGAGACAGGGCGTGGTGACGGCGCCCCTGTAATCCCCACTCTTGGGAGGCTGTAAACAGGAGGATCACTATGAGTCTGATCTAGTAGTGAGACCCTGAACACCCCATAGACTCTTCCCTAAAGTACAGAAAAATAAATAAATAAATAAAATTTTAATTGAAAGATAATGTAATTGACAAATACCAAAAGGTGTATATATTTAAAATACCCATGAAAAATAAGAATACGTTTACTGTATGAGCATTTACATTAAGAAGATTTGTACAAAAACTAAAGAAGGAAATTATTAAATTAATTAATTAGTTTGAGAAATGGAAACAATGGGTATGGTTGAAGTATGATTTATTTCAAGACCTGCATCTGTGACTTACCTAGCAAAAAAGAAGGACTGAGATAAAGTAGCCTACAGAGAGATGATAAAACAGAATGGGAATACATATGAAATTCAAGATCTACCTTGGGGTGTTTGTTGCTTTCCTTATTAGAAAGGAGTGTACTTGAGCCTTAAATTTCCTATCACTTTCAATATAATATTACCTTTTCTATCTGCCTTAAAGCTTTGCCTTTTCTAATTCTAAAATCCTTTGCAGTTTAATTCTGTACCTGCTGTTTTATTACATGTATTAGGAAGGAATGTCACTGGGAGAAAACATTACTTTGAACTCAGAGAAGATATGAATGAATGATGCAGCATCCACCACTTTTGGGAACTTCCTTTTGCTTCCAGGTTTTACACGCATATCAGAGGCATAAAGAAAATATCTTATCTGATCATGCATTACTTTTGCAAAGAGTATTAAACAGAAGTTCTTCCAGCTGCAATTGCATCCACATCACAGGGAGAAAAAAATCATTACTAGTTATACGAGCAATAAGGAAAGGAATAGAAACTCAGCAATACTCTGTGTTGGTGTCTGCCTATGAACTGGATATCTACCTATCTTCAGAGCTAATGAGCCAAGTCTTTTCTTCTATTTCTTCATCTTTGAACATGAGGCTAAGAGCATACTCAGCTTACCTGCCACTCAGTGAGGAGAATAAATCCAATTTTAAAAGAAAGATATTGATAAAAAGCTAGCCAGTAATTTGTTCAACATGATTGTTTCATGAAAGTAGAACTTTGGGGGAAAAAGTAGAATTTTGGGATAGGTAAACATAAGATGCTTTTGTCAGAATTAAAGATGTAACTACAATTTATTTATTTAGTTAGTTAGTTAGTTTTGTACCAAGCATCAAATTCGGGACCTTGTGCTTTCCAGGCAGGCACCTATGATGCTGAGCTATCTCCTCAGCCCTATAACTACATTTTTTTTCTGTATTTTAGGAAAGGGTCTATTGGGTGTCCAGGGTCTCACTACTAGATCGGACTTTTAGTGATTCTCCTGTTTACAGCCTCCCAAGTGTTGCGATTACAGTCTCATGCCACCACGCCCTGTCTTAATTGTGGTCTCAGCATGCCCCAGGGGCGGGACCAGCACAGCAGTATAACTACATTCTAAAAAGAAAATAATTATCATGGGCAATTTTCAGCATCATGATGCTATTGATAAAAGAGATTTTAATAGCAGGGACCAGGGTTACCATGCTTAGTTCCTATTTTTTAATTAATTAGTCATTACGCACAAAACATGAATATAGAAATGTAATTGTATTTTAAAAGTAATAGCTTTTTCCAAACTCTGAAATCAGTCATATTTTGTGTTGGCTTTATGAAGGACAGACAATGTTATAGTTAATGATGAGGAATAACAATAATGAACTTTCTTCACTGACTCGAGTAATAGTCAGATAAAGTCTGTTTTTTCTCACATATTCTGCCCTTTAATAAAGTTACGCACCATGACAGCAAAGAACAAAGATGAGGGACAGAGCCTTACTTATCCTAATGTTATCTAGTGGAAGGTACTGGGTTGTTGTTTAGCTCTGAGTAAAGTGATGAGGGGGGCTACATAGAAACTGATCTCAATGGACATTTCTGACATATTTAATATATGGATATTAGTGTGACTTCGTATGTCTACAGGAAATAGAAAGGACAACAATTTACTCATAATACTTTACATTTGAAAGTTGAACTCCACAATTTGTGACTCTCTCAGTGCTCCAAATATTGAGTACCAAACTATGACTCAATTATATTTCTTTTGGTTCCAGAGACCAATGAAGTTTTTACACACAACATACCTTGCTATGCATAGTCTTAAGTTTAAACAAGTTATCAGATGTTATACGAGTATTTTACATATTCCCATTACATGGCATTTGTCAAGATTCTCATACAAAATGCAAATATTTTTTCAATATTGTCTTCTCATTGTATTAATAATGTCCTTGATGTGTAAATTTTTACACCTCTCTTATCTCATTTTCTTTTGTTGTATATGGTTTTGTTACCATGTCTATTAAAAAATTACCAAATCCAAGGTTATGAAGTGTGGAAAGCCAGCACCACTTGGCTGCTGACCAAGACACATTGGGCTTGAAGAATCTGCAAAGCACAGCCTCACATGGACATCTCCACAAGCCGCCTGCACACTTTCAGGCTTAGGATTCATGGGAAGCAAAGCACACACTCAGGGTTTTGTCATAACATAATTATCTTCACAAGGTTCTTTCAGAGATTGACCCCTTGTCCCTACCCTTGTAAACCTGAAGAAAGGGACAAAGCTAAGCCAACAATATTCAACAATGATGAGGAAGTTTACAGAATCAAGACCTTGAGGCAGTGAGAAAGCACCCCCTGAGGGCTGAGAGTTTTGGTTAGGGTACAAATAGTCAGAACAGAATGAACAATGGTTGACTAAGTTCATGTCTACTCCTTGTGAATACTGTGTACTCATATCAATCAAAATTTAGATTTTTTTGCCTACTGAGGAAAAGCTACACATCTGTTGGTTTTTTCATAAAGAAGCTTATGTAATCATTCGTGTATGCATAGAGGTAACTGATTTTGCTCTGTGTTGAAGAGACTCACTCTTCCTCCCTCCTAACCACACTATGTTTCTCTAAGTTGTATTTTCTTTGTCACCCACTTTCCTCTCTCCTCAGGTTATTCGCTGGAGGCTGAGGCTGGACCTTGGCAATGGAGACCAACCCCTAAATTTGCTCCTAGGAATTTTATTGCTTATGTGATTTTAATAAATTTATTAATCATTTTCAATCATTATTCAAATATGGTATGATGTCAAAGTTCAACTTAAGTCCCTTACCTGTGAATATATAGTTGTTTCAATACTATTTGTTAGACGCTTTTCTCTTTTTTGAGTTGTCATAGTGCCTTTATGATCATAGGTGTATTTATTTTAATAATAATACTTCTAATATTAAAATATGGATATGTCTATGTTATTGGTTTATATAAGTGATGATGAACATCTTAGAGCTTTCAATGATGCAAAAACCTCACTGTGGTATGTGTATCATAGGCTCTCCATCAATAGTATCTATGTTTATCTTATCTTTATGCAATACTGCTTTAATTACTATAGCTTTATAGTAGAGTTGGAATTGCAGTGTGATTACAATTTCATTCCACTGCTTGGAGATGAAAATGTTACTTTTATGTTTGCTTAGAGATTTTCACATGTCAGAACCCTTAAAATTTCAGGGTGATGTTTTTGAAATCTCCAAAATGAGCACAATGCTGATATCAAGGATTTTATTTAATCTATTGATCATTTGGGTGCATATTTTTAGTCTTAATGATTGATCTTATAATGTATAAAACAGAATGTCTTACCATTCATTTGGTTTTTCCTTTTTTATTGGTGCTTTTTTTAATGGTCAATATATAAGCAAACCACTTACTACATTTTTCCAAAATACTTTTTCTTTGATGTAATAATAAATGGAATTGTTTCTTTACTGCCTTTTTTTGGTTGTTCGTTGCTTTCTCATGCATTCAAATGTGTCTCAAAATCAGGAATTTCAGTAACAACTCAATCAGGAATTTCCACTATGTTTTCTTTATGAATTCAAAACAAATCACATTACAGAAACCTGCAAGTGTTAAGTTACTTTTCTAATTAGACATCATTTCAAAAGTATGTACCCCCAGAATTGCATTCTTTTTAAAGTAGACAAATTACATGAGAATGTCTATATACTATATTATGTCTTCTGAGATGATTTATCTATAGCCATTACGTAAAGCATAATAATTCTGACATCAGCCTACTTGGGGCTTCTATGTGAACACCAGTATTTGATAATTATGTTACTTTGACAAGTTTATTTAACCTAGCCTTTCATCACTTTATAACTAGCATAACAAGGATAAAAGCACTTCTTAAAAGATTATTCTTGGGATTCTTCAAGATGAGGAAATAAAGATGTTGTCACACATAATCTATCTAAACAATGATGTGTTAACTTCTGACATTGCCTGTCATGTGGATAACCCACTACTATTATAGACTGCTGGACTATACTGGATTACTTTGCTGAATTCATGCACTTACAATATATAAATGGCAATGGAATACCCATCTCTCACAAAATAAGCAAAAAAGGGGAATATAAATTTGGGACCATTTTGTAGTGAAAAAAAATATATATATATACTAGTTAGCATAGATATACAGCTATTTTCTCTTAGTTCAATAAGAAGAAAGTTTTGAACTAATAGTGCTTAGACAAGATACCATGTCTGCATTTTGTACTATGAATAACTACTATGAAGACAACAATAGGCAATGTATTAACTATTATAACTGTCCTACTAACATGTTTGGAAACTGTCTCATTGCTGCTGCTTTCTCAATAAAATTAATATAAAAAGATAAATAAATAAATACTGATGTGTTATTTTTATGTTTATAAATATTAGATTGAGATAAAATATAAATTGATTTTGTTCACATTGGTTAATTTAGTGCATAAATATAAAATGCCTCAGCAGGAAAGTAAAAGGCAACAGATTTTGCCTAAATTGTTCTCTGGTACCTCGTCAGAGATTAAATGGTTCCTGGAATGCAGCAGATGTTTCAAGCACGCATGCTCAGTGAAAGCTGCATAAGAAAGAGAGGAAGAAAGTAGGGATAAAAATATGCAAGTACATATACAGGATGTACTAAGAATTTCATCAGTTCTTTGAAAATAGCAGTTAATGTATAGAATTTTCATCTCCAAGCAACTACATTGAGGACAATAATGCATAATATAAAAGCCATGCTTGAATGCCTGTCACCTTGATCTTCTAATTGTGTACCATTTCTAATGTCATATCAATTATTACTGTACTCCCTTTAAAACAAATTTTAAAAACAAGTAACAAGAAAAAAAGAAAGAGAATAACAAAAATTTAAAGTTTCTTGAAAGCAGGCAGTAATATTCAATTATATGTACAACTTTACATAAATATATCTATTAATTTGAGCAACAAATTTGATGATAAAAATAGATAATATATCAAACATTGTTAATCAAATACTCTGGCTTTGAAAATCTATAGCATATGTATTATATGTTACCCTGTTTCTGTATTTGTTTCTGATTTTTGTTCTTGCTTTTGTTTTTTACTCTTCAAAATAAAATTAAATTAAAAAGAAAAGAAAACTGTACATGTATACCTAACATGTTATTTATAATTAATAAACATGTGATACTGAGTTTTACAGTTTAATACCTTGCATAATACAAAGATTAACACAAAATAATTTAAAATCACATCATTATGTTAATCAAAACTTCATACTTTGTTATAAGTATTAACTGTTAGAATATTAGATTACAATTTCTTTAAGGAGACATATGGTAGTACCTTTAAAAAGTATAACTGTCCTAGTTATATCATTACACTTTTTTTCATATACTAATTAGAGTCAATTCTTTTTTGGTGGAACCAAGGATTGAACTCAGGCCCTTGCACTTGCCAGGGAAGTGATTATTCTACTGATCCATCTCCCTGGCCCCTGAGAATTAATTTTTAAATATAATAGAAATTAATGAGATTAATATAATTCTTATAGAAAAGGTTTTAGGAAAATCTCCAGTTGAATGAGCTGATCTTTAAGTCAATACTATATTGCATTTTATGTTATTTTTATACACATACACTTTTAAATGCTCAAAAAGCTTAATCTAAAGTATAACATATATTTACTCTTAAAGAACTAAATCTAGAAATCAGTAGCAAAGGACTGGGGATATAACTCAGTGGCACAGTGCATGCCTGGCAAGCATGAGATCATGAGTTCAAATCCCAGTTCAAAAGAAAGAAAGAAAGATCAGTAGAGTTTATTCTTGAATGAGTGTCTGGCACTGTACAAACTGTAATGATTGGCATTTGCACAAAATAAATTTCAGAGATACAATTATGAGCATTTCATGAACAGAAGATAAAATTTAGTACACAGTTTATAAAGAAGCCAAATAATATATTTTCCCTGCTCTTATATTATTACTTTTTATAACAGCGAAGGTGATCTTCTAAGGAAGCTCTTAGAAAATATCAGAATTCATTATTTGCCAAAAATGTATACTAATAGTAAAAACACAAACGAAATTAGTCAACAACTAC
Organism: Octomys mimax; assembly: GCA_002564305.1. Classification (NCBI taxonomy): domain Eukaryota; kingdom Metazoa; phylum Chordata; class Mammalia; order Rodentia; family Octodontidae; genus Octomys; species Octomys mimax. The sequence goes on from NDGM011196585.1 coordinate 29,255, forward strand.
TCACTAATTCTTCTATGCTAGTTTTTTTTTCATTTTCCTGCTTTTTTATTTTTTATTTTTATGTTTGATAGAATCTCCAGTTTATACCATAAGCTAGGCCTCCAAAGCAAGACTCATATCCTTTAATCTGCATTGGTTTTGTGACTAGCCTTCACCACTTCCAGCAGGCCAGAATAGTGCTGTGTACAAGAGATAAAACAATAAAAGAAAAGAAAGTGTTTCTTCACATTAGAGTTAGGATATTTACTCATACTTACTATCTAGTCTATCTAATGTCAATTATGAAGATAATCCTACAACATTGGCAATAATAAAATAGTTTATGAATCATTTTTTATTAAGGATAACTCAAAAAAGATAAATATTAACTTATTTACATAACTCTAAAAAAGTTAAAACCAAACACATTATATTTAACTGAATATTGTGTTTTATTCAAATCAACAATTTATAATAGCTAGATCTTGGAAAAACCTAAATGTCAATCAATGGAGGAATGGATAAAAAGATGTGACATTTTTATACAATGGAGTATATTCAGCTCTAAATAATGTATAAGTTTGAGGCTCTTACTTAAGTGGATGGAACTAGAGACTGCATGCAACTCAAGCAAAATGGATACAAATCAAGTGAAATAAATCAGACTTACATATATAAATATCATATTGTCTTCTTAGTGTAAGGAACTGAAATTCTAAATAAGATCCAAAAAGTACAATAGATATTGTGAAAGAAAAAGATACTATTTAAAAAAGGAAAAGAAAACTGGGTTGGGAAAAGGAGAAAAGAAGATATAGATAGATAGATAGATAGATAGATAGATAGATAGACCATATATAAGATAGCTAAGATAATTGCACTATTAATATCTATTAGTTCATTATAAGGGTCAGTTAGTGCTTAATTGTTCAATCAATTTGGTATGCCTACCTCTGGTAATCTGAGCAACTACTTTGAAATAACAGTATGCAATATAATAACCATTGGCACTTTTTATCTTCTTATTTTGAAATTCTGTACCATTTTTATAGTTTATCTCTCTTTAAATAAATAAAAGATCTTAAAAGGATCAAATGGGTGTAAAACTTCATGTCAAGAACATATCCATGCATATTTGAGCACTAACAAGTTGTATTAATTCTGTGGACTGTTTTTCAAGTTAAGAATGACTTGACCTGTTTGTAGGATGACAACTGGCCCTTTTAAGTCTAATAAACCAAGTTAAAAAAGTGAAGAAATTAACAAAATGGAGACACTACAAATAGCATACATAAATTCTTTTTTAAAAACAGTCTCAATGTATGTAGGAGGTAAAAAAGCATATATTTTTGTAATAAGATTTCTAGAAATGGTATTTGATGATCCATTGGGCATGAGGATCAACCAAAGGTCCAAGACCAACTGCCTTGCAGTAGCACCACAAGTGTACTGAGTGACAGATGTGTGAAATTTCACACTCATATCTTGAACACATACTTGAAATTTTATAATTTTATAATTATTGAACATGGAAAACAAACATGTATTTCCACAGAAATTGAAGAGCTGAAAGCCATATTAGTGTTCTCCTTTCCAGTACACTTGAAATCTAAACTACTAAACTAGTTTTGTCCTTGTGTTACCTGCTACTTGAGTATGATGTGTTTCAATTTAATGGACATTTCTTTTGACTTAGAGAAAGTGCTTATTGGAAAGTATTTTCTCTTAACATAATTTATTTTGGGGGGCAGGGGAGATGGCTCAGTAGAATAAATGCTTCCCTGGCAAGTACAAGGGCCTGAGTTAAATCCTTGGTTCAGCAAAAAAAATAATTATTATTATAATTAATAATTAATAATAATAATTTATTTTTATGTATTTGGTACAAGGTCTCACCATGCACTTTGGACTCATAGTGATCCTATTTTCAGCCTCTCTAGCACTGAGTTTACAGACATGTGCTACCATGTCCAGACTCAGTTCCCAGCTCAGCGCACCTGGAAGCAGGGCCAGAGCGGCATCAGCACGTGGTGCCAGGGATCAAACCCTAGTCACTGAGCTTGCCTAAGCAAGTTCTTATTCTGCTGAGCTATCTCACAGGCCCTCTGCTAACATAATTTGACTTGCTTGACAGGCCTTGCCATCAATGCTCTTCTTGCCATCTTTCTATGACTAATCTCTGACCACTGTCCCAGTCACCCCGAACCAGAACCTGCACAGAATGCCTTCAGTGACCAGCATGAAGCTCCTACCCTCACATGACTATTCCACAGAGCGTTGTGTTTCTGCCTTTCTTAATCTTTGTCACTGCTGTTAACTCTACATCACCACCTCTTCAGGTATTAACATTCTCTGATTTATTCAACTTTGTATCTCTATAGTGTGTTGTATGTAAAAGGTGCTCGGCAATTCTGGGTGAGTGTTCAAATCTAGTTTGAAATAATATGAATGAATAATCAAGGTCATTTCCTTAAATAAACAATCAAATGAGATTGAAGTGGACTCAGATTAGATCTTTCTATTTAATTTTTTTATCATCAAGTTTTAGTGAAATGCCATCTATTTGAAGAGCTGTCAATTTTAGAAAGCTTTGAGCAAACATCATCATTATCCCTGAAATACTTTGCAGTTGGTTAGAACTACTGTGCTTGCTAATAAAACTATCACAGCTGTTTTACAATGTCTTTATTAATTCCATTAATTAAAAGTTAATTCCCGTCTTCAGGAAACACAAACAAAGGAATTCCCAATAGAATGCATTGTTGCAGTGTTAGCAAATGCCAAAGAAATCAATCCAGACAGTAGTTTACTCAAAGCTTCATTTTAAAAGGTATTCAACTTCATTTCCTAATCTCTTTGTCAGGAAACATAAATGTTCAATTTGTTTTCTGACCACTTGCTGAAGTACCAAACACCTGTACTGTGTCTATACAGCATTAATCATTCCATCCTCCATCTATATCTTCTCCCAGTGTCCTTGGTTACCTTGCTATCATTGTTCTCAGCCTGCCTTCTCAAGGCTTACTCCGGCACTGTCTGTGTCTGATGCAACCTACACTGTATATCCACAATGAAACACTGGGCTAATAAGAGCCTATCTTTTTTCATTAAGCATGTGTTCAAGTTTAGTGTGTGTATATTAGATATTCACACAGCTATACGCGCTGTGGTGATTGTCATTTCAGGAGAAAAATACCATGCTTAAAGATTTGCAAATACAACTTTGCACATAAAATTTAACAAAGGCAAAAGCAAGAACTAATAAAGAAACTCATGAGAAACTGAAGCCTATGATCTTAAAGTGGTAGAGTAAAAAACTGCAACAGGAATAGAACAAACAAGGTACAGAAACCAGGTGGGAAATCATGAAATAATACATACAAAAAGCATAAGAGACCACATGAGAGAAGTAAAGAAATGTAGGTAGATAGAAATATAAGGCAGAGGCTTGGGGGGGAAATAATATGGGCTACAAATGTATCTGACCAGAGAGAGGGGTAAAAATGAAGACTAAAATTACAAAAAAATAGAAATAGAAGAGAGACAGTGATAGAAGGGAATAGTTGAGGAAAACAGGAAAAATAAAGTCTACAAGGACACTAGAAATACTCCTGGAATAATTCAGCTGAAGAATACCTTACAGAGTTCCATTAAATGTAAACATTGCATGCTCTAGGAAAAATATCCAAGTCACTGGATACTATTTTAATGCAACAACCATAACCATAAATTCTTAAAAGGAGTAAGGAATGAAGTCCACAAGACTGCAGGTGGAAATAGTATGTTTCCAGTTGTAGTCAACTGAAGCTGTAAAGCAATAAAGCCCAGCGTTCTCAGTTCTTATCTTTCGACAGTGTACTGGGGCGGTTAACATTTTGTGCTACATACCCCAAATCTATTGTCTTTTCCCTTAGAGATTAAGAAAAAATGATTTTAAGGGATAGTGCATGCCTTACCCTTGTGATTATATTTTAGCCCTTCCTTTAAGTTATGGTTATCGCTGTGAATGGATTGTGAACAATGAGGGTAAATCAGCTAAAGAGGCTGATTTACCTGACTCATAAAAATGACTACTGAAGCTAATGCTCTCTCATTGTCCCACCCTCCTACAGAAAGAGAATGGGATACTTGTACTGTTAGTGCCCATTTGGGGCACATTAGAATTCATACTGGTTAGTAGCTGAATCTATAGCAATAATTCAACTATGGGATCTTTGGGAGTAAATGAACTATTATTGGGGTAAACTGTTGTTAGCCAATTGTTCTATCAATAGAAGCCAAACATTGCAAATGAAGTAGTAAAAATCTAAATTATGTTATAATTTATTACTTATACTTTATTTTAAAATCTTAAGCGTTGATCAAACTTTAATCATAGTTTTAATCACTAATGTGTCTACAAGACAGATCCTGACCATACCAAACAAATCTCCACCATGCCATACTCACACCTTTTGGTAAGTGAGGCACTATTCACAGCTTTTACTGAATGATTGACACTCAAAGCACTGTAGCTGTTTTTTAAGAACTTAATTTTTTCTAAAGACAATTTTTTTCTTACTGATAGTAGAATTTCTTTCATGGCTAAGATGTTTTTACTGATTGTAGAATTGTTTTATATCGAAGACTTTTATCATCTCTATAAATGTAGTTTTCAAGTTTTGCCTCTGCAATGGTATTATTCCTCTTTCTACATCTCTGTTGATTTAACTGAACTTTGTCTTCCAGTGACTGAAGGTAGCTTCTCACCATAGTTAGAAGGTAGCTTTGCAAAAGAAGTGTTCCCTAGTGCTTCCCACTGCCAGTTCCATAGACTGCAGAGCCACAGCAGCGAGAGGACAGCAAAGGTCTGCAGCAGGGGCAGGGGAGGGGGTGCTGGCCAGAAGCAGCACCTCAGGCCTGTAGTTCGCAGACTGTGCTGCAGGAAAACAGGCTCTTTAAGAAAAGAGTATTGAATAAAAATGATATAAGCAGGAACATCCAGTAAGTGCCTACAGAAATGCAAAAGTTTTTTATGATAGTAATATGGGTCAAAGGAACAGAAAATGCCATTGCAGTGAGGATGCATACATTGAAATGAGAATCTGGAAACCTTAGGAAGAATCTCAAGGTGCTGCATAATGCACAAAAACAAGAGTCAGGAGTACAGGGAAACTTAATTTTCTAACCCAAATTGACAGGGTGTTTTGTGCTGTATATCAATAACAAGTTTGAAACTTTATCTCTAGTAATCTGTAAAACATAATAAATATAGTCTTTGTTTATTAATGTAAATTCAGTACTTGTCTCCTTAACTGTTCTCACCCATTGCTCATCCAAAAATTGAAAGGTAAATGCATGAATTGACAGAACCTGCCTCTTGTTTATAAAAATATGCTGGAATAAAGAGAATAGGGACAAAGATTATTTTTGACAAAATTTCTTCACACAGCTTCTTTCTCTCTAGTGTTCCATCAGTAAAGTAATTCTTGCTTGTAACACTTACAACGATATACATTTTACATATTAATGTTTCTGTAAATAACAAGTAAGCTTGTTCCAACTTATTTGTACTTATCCCTTGAAAATGGACTCTTGAATCACAAGTTATCAATTCGGGATTTTAGTTGCTGGCATTACTTTTAATTTACAATGAATTGATTAGATGATGTTTTCTAATTTTCCTGAACAACACCTCAAGTTCATAATTTTGTAGAAATTGTAAATTTGGGGTTGGTTTCCTAAACAAAGATAAATCATTATTCCCTTATTGGATATGTGAGGTTGTGTTTGTTGTGCTTTGATGTCAGATAACACAGTGAGTAAAGTAAAATGCATTTTTGTGATTTCTCAAATATAATGCCATATTTAATGGAAAATCTCTTTCTTATGCCTGGTCCAAGCTGATAAGTACTAAAACTATTCTCATATTTTTGCATTTGGCACTCTTTTTTCCTGTGTGTCCACAAAGCATTACAGCTAAAGCCAGAGTGAAAATTGTCCTGTTTTCTTATGCTTTGTCCAGAATAAAAAATAAACCAATTCAGTATTTATAATTTACAATTGTACTGTGTCCTGTGAAAATTATGCATATTCATAAAATAATCTAAAAGTATATTTTTCTAGTTCTGCATAAATTCATACATATATATATGAATATATATGTATATGTATGAATCTGGGATTTAATTAATCTTCAAAAGATCTGTTCATTTCACTTGCTATGTTTTTCTACTCTCTTCAGGCTAAAGGCTTTTCTTGACTTTGCTATGATTGTGGGGTTAAGTCTGATCTACACTGTCCTCTCTGTTCTCTGAATCTGACAATTGAAGACATTTGAAGATGAGGAGAAAACATTCTTGGCCCTAAGTCTGCTTCCCACCAGCTGTAGATAGCTGTAGAACACAGCTTCTAGTGTCTATGAATAACCACAATGAAGACAACAATGTGCAATGTATTAATTATCGAAACTGTCCTATTGATCAGTTTTGAAACTGTCTCATTGCTNTTTGTTTCTCAATAAAATTAATAAAAAAGAAAGAGAAAAAGAAAAAAATAATCATTGTAAGCAAGACCTACGGTCCACACCTCAGAAGTAGTTATACTGCCAATCATGTTGTTTCTCAGTGAGTGTCAGATCTTCATCTCAATAAGCACCAATAATACTGTATCTTTCACAGAAAGCTGAGCAAGGTCATGTGGCATGTTGTTCAGAATCTGATCACTTAAAGGGATGATTATTTCCTATGTACATACTCTGATCTGAATGTCTGTATACCCACAAAGGCATATGTTGAAGCATAATCCTTGCAGTGAAGATATCAAGGTGTAGGACCTTTAGAAGATTATTGGGTTATATGTATGCATCACTCAAGGACGGGATGAGCACCTTTACTACCTGCCCTGGCATTCCTGCTGCAGAAGAATACAGGAAAAATACAATGTCTCTGAAAAAGGAAGTCATCCCTCCCCAGACATGGAATCTGCTGGCAGCTTTATCTCGCACTTCCCAGCCTCCACACTGGGAAGGATACATTTTTGTACCATGTAAAATACTCTGTTTTCACATCTTTTGCAGCATGAAATTGGACTGAGACAAAGCAGTTCCTAGTATAGCACCTGACTCTGCTACTCATCAGCCTAGAAGTGACTACTGCTTCCTGAAATTAATATTTTGTGTTATTTCAGAATTCTTATTTTCCAATTTTCAATCTTGTAACATATATAACCCTGTTTGAATGTTGTTTAAACAATTAATGTTTTAATAGTCCTAAATGGACTCTGACTGCTGAAGCACATGGTAGAGGGACCGGATTCGATATTTTTCTTGTTCGTTCTGTAAGAAGTGTAAAGATACTTGTTGTGTCTCTCCTTAGAATAACAAGTACCATATGTGACATGTGGTAGACCAGAAAGATGTGCTGCGAGATGTCAACATGATTAAGATCAGACCAGAACATAGTGCAGAGCAAAGGGGTTAAAATTGATCCTAAGGCCAGGCAATAGTGACACACAGTGACTGCTGCCAGTGGAGGACCGACATGCCTTCCAAACTTGCAGACTGTAGAGTAAGGCTCTGCATGCTAGATGCACTTGACTGTGTCCAGCACACTGTCTTATTTTTGTTTTCCTCTTAAGTTTGATTGGAAGACTACCATACTTGTTTCATTATACCTTACATGGGGCATTCTATTCTGCAACAACAGAGTTGATTTAGTTTTATTAGAGAGGCAATGGTCTGGAAAGTCCAAAATATTTATTATATTTCCCCTTACAGAAAACAAACCAAGAAAAACATTTCTGATACCTTATGTTGCTTTTCTAGGGTTTCCATAACAAACATAAAATTATTTAAGTCTCAATTATAAAGACTGTAAATTGGAGATTAGGATATTTGGAAGGCCATGTTCTCTCTGTGAATATTAGGAAAGTATGTCTCTTCTAGCTCCTAGTAATTCCTTGGTTTATACAGGACAGCCACATATTTGGCATTGTGTTTTTCCTCTGTGTAAATCTCTCTCCGTATTTCCATTTTGTATAAAGATACTAATTAGTTTGGATTAGAACCTTGCCTTACTCCTGTATATTCTCATTTTAACTAGTCACTGATTCAATAATCTGTTTCCAAAAAAGATTACTTACCAGGATACTGGGGTCAGACATTTAAAATAAGAATTTCTAACAGCCAAACCAAAATGTTCTTGATATAAAAAATCATCTGTTGAATCAATAACTGCATGTCATGTGTCAGGAAATATACTGGCTTGTTTAACAAACTGAAAAAACAATTTCAACTTCTTTCTCCCACAATTAGTTTTATATTCCTACCGCACAAACAGGGAGTCATTTTCATCACAGTGCTACAGGAACCACTTGTCCTGCATCTTCAGCTTCCCTAATAAGGGCACCCACTCATCTGAGTACCTCTCATAGGGAAGTAGCGTTGTACTGGTTCATTATGCCAGTGGGGAGAATTGTTTACATGAGCCTCTGAATACAATAGCAAACTGTTGTCAAAAGAACCAACTATGGGTATTTTTCTAGTTTCTGGATATGACTACTACTAGAAATTAAGTGTGTATTGATAAGGTATGTATGAAGACATACAGAACCCAGGAGTGGTGGCACAAGCCTATAATCTACCTAGGAGGGCAAGGAAGGGTCATCACAAGTTTCAAGCAGTCTAGTGATTTAATGGTTTAGTGGGACCTCTTCTCAAAATTAAGAGTAAACATGGGCTGGGCTAGTGAGGTAGCTCAGAATAGAACCCTGAGTTCATCACCCGGCACCAAAGTGGGGGAACATACATGTATTACACATGCAAACACACACATACACACACACACACACATACAGAGGGAGAGAGAACACATCATGAGTTGAATTTGGATCAAATGTTTCTTGCTGAACTGACTCCCACAAGCCACAGTCGCCCCGTGGTCCATAACGCCATTTTAGATCTCCAAGTCCAAACGTCTATTCACTGTCTAGAAGTCTATCAAAATTTCCTTTTAATGACACTGAGAAAACATAGAAAAGACTATCTTCAAAAGCTTGAAAAAGACTTCAAATTTATATTTGAAAGGACTCTAATGCCCTCTATATCAACTGAAACCTGAGTCAGAACATTTGATTGGTCATGACTGATGAATCACATAGGCTTCTAGCTACAAGACTGAGGCCTGCATTAAGTGGGTTCAGTGATATATTAATCAACTGCCAATCTATTTCACTCCTAAGCTTCTGTTATCAACATCTGTCAAAGACTCAAAAAAGTCAATCATTCCTGCTCTTCATTTTTGCTGCCCAGTGTTGAACATATGCTGTCCCTCTTCTGCATTGTTGTTTACCTATTACTTTGAGTCTGTGCCACAGGTCATCCATGGCCCTGCCCATACGTAATGGGCGCCCGTTTCATTGGAGGCTTATCCACCATGCTGCCAGCCCCTAAAGAACTGTGGCAATCATGCATTTCCCTGATGCTGTGTTCTAGTCAGCCATGCAGTATCAGTGCCTTAGGGAAGAGGGTATCCTCTCAGCCCACTTATGCTATATAATAAGGAAGCAGATGGCAGATGATACATCCAGTCCAAAATTCCTCTTTTCCTAAGCTCTTGGATGTTATCCCTCTATATTATGTTAGACAATTTCTGGTATTTCAGCCTCACCAAATGTTGGCAACCGCTAAGAACAGATTTCAGTCAAAAAGGCAAACAAATTATTAAAGCAGATTTAACAAATTAAATGCAGAATCTCAGAGAAGTGTAGTCATAAAACAAATTTGGCCCCATCCAATGATATATTTTGTACTCTTTCAGAAAATAGCCTTAGAATTGATCCCCACATGCACTGTACATACTCTAGTAATACAAATCTGCAAACTTCTGCTTTAGTAACAACTCTTCTGTTATTATTTCATCAAATGCAATCATGGTAGCTGTTTCCTTCAATCTAGCTTATCTCATCACTGCTTTTAGTAAGAGTTTTAATGTTATCTGTGTAACTAACATGAATTACATTTGTTCTACCTGTTGTTTATTCCTGAAAGAACAGAGATAAAGTGGGATCAAGATGAATTTCATTTGGAAACATCAAATTTGAAGTATTTTAAAATATGCTAAGCAGTTTTGGGCTCAGGGATGCAGTTTTCAATGTTTAACAAGAATTTTTTTTTTTTTCCAGAACCGGGGATTGAACTCAGGTCCTTGCGCTTGCCAGGGAAGTGCTTATTCCACTGAGCCA
>NDGM011196586.1:0-13385 GCA_002564305.1 Octomys mimax
CCCCCAGCACCACATGCCAGCCAGCCCCACCCCCTGGTGGGCTGAGCAGGCCACACACACACATAAATAAATAAAATTAAAAAAAAAATTGCAGGTCAATCAAATGACATACTGATATTAAAAAAATATATTATCTTCATTAAAATAAAATCTCAAAGCCCAGAGATACTATTACACGGTAAAGGAGGTGTGTGTGTGTGTATGTGTGTGTGTGTGTGTGTGTGTGTGTGTGTGTGTGTAGTTTAACACAGAAAATAAAATATTTAGTTTTAAGAAATTATACTTAAAAATTGTTTTTGCTTTAGAGGTACTAACTCAAAGTTTTGTTATATTATAGATAAATGAGCATATCTTCCTTTGGTGAAAAGGGAACCAGCAAGACACTATTTGAACATCCAGACCATGCAATTTCCTGCTGCAAGATGTTAAGATTGAGTATTTTATCTGTGACTGTAGAGGATTATGTTTAGACCAACAATCAACACTTAATAGAATCAAGCTTAATTTTATTATTCTAGAGTTTATTATGTTCAACTTCCAGAAATAAAGCTGAATTAATATTAGAATTAATCCAGGTAGTAATTCATTGTATCAGGGAAAATTTTTGTTCTAGAAATCAGTAATGCAGAATGCAATCTAAGGAATAAGGTGACTTTAAAATTTAAAACACTGAAGAGTAGGAAGGACTGGCACTTATTGTACTACCTCCTCCATTTACTTGCCTTTACTACAGGGTTAAACCAGTAAAGGGCAGCTGGCCAGGATGAGGTGTGAGGAGGACAGTGGGATTGTGGCCAGTAAATCAGTTACAAAGAAGACCCAATATGCATCAAAGCTTGGCCATAGTTTCAGAACGTAAGTTGAGAACACATTACCTAGAACCGCAACTGTTAGACAGCTTTCTATGCTCCCGACTGCTAAGGAAGTCCTGAGGATGACAGCTGGTCACATGTCCTCTTGCAATCCCATGATTCTCATGTTTCAATTTAATATTAAGTATGGTAATGTTCAGGAAAAGGGCAGGCACGCACTGCTGCGGGCCAACACGATTCCCTTTGTGGTTTCCAATCCTGAGGGTGTTGGGGATTGGCCTGGGGACCCTGCTCTCACATCGAAGAGCAGGCTTGGGCTTCGTGGGCTGTTCCTGTCAGGAATTTAAAATTGGACTCCAAAGAAAAGAGCTTCTCTCACTGAGAATGAAAGTTCATAGCCAGCCAGCTAGAGACTGTATCCTGCAGGGACCAGCAAATTTCCATCTCTAAATGACTAAAATGAAAAAAGTGATAACTTTCAAAATTCAGATGTGTGAGGAAGACTGAACTGTGTTGGGTACTTGGTCTTTCCCCAATTCCTGTGAAGCACAGAGCAGTGTCCTCGCATCATGGTTAATTAACAGCCATTGAATATAGCCTGTGGGGACTGGAAGGGTGTAAGGTGCCATGCTCTGCAGAAAAGAAATGGAGTAGGTGGCTCATGACAGCTCATATCATAAAATAGGACTCATGGGTTGCATTTTGCTTACAAATATTTTTATTGCAGTTATTTGAATTCAATAAAATATAATGAGGTACTCTAAGCCTCTGGGCAAAACTGACACGGAATTTAATTTGCAATAGTCAGCTGAAATCACAAAATGTTCTTGGGGGAAAATTCTGCTGCGCTATGTGAATATGCAGCTCTTACTGACAGATCCTTGGAAATCCTGCCCACAATCTTCCTATGCAAGTGAGGGGGCAGTGCTGATAATACCCTGGAATGAAGTAGTGTGTTCGCTGTTTGACATAATAATCTAAATGGCTGCTAGACCCTAATTTCCTCCCTAAAGGTCAATATTTTCATTTTTGCAACTTCTAGCTAAGAGCATTGGCAAGCAAAGCAAAACTGTGTGTAGAAGGGTCTTTTAAAAAAAGAGCCCATTTGAAATTAATTCTAAATTACTTTTTGGTGGTCAGTACGTGACCTCCCACAGTCATGAAACACAGAGGTGAAGGTGACTTTCAGTAAGTGGGACCGAGAGGGTTTTTTTTCTTCTTCCTGAAGAGTCAGGATTATGTGACCTTATAAATTGGTCTCATTACAGAGCCACTGACAGACAGACATATTGGTTGCTGCCAGGAGGCATATGGATTGAGACTGGGAGGAGGAGGGGAGAACAGATGGAGATGGACGGGCCCCTCCCGCAGAGCCCAGCTGGTAGGGAGCAGGTCATGTCTGCTACTGCTAAGCTGAGAAAGATAAGAGTGTCAGCAGCAGGAAGGTGACACCCATCAATCAGCTTCTTCATTACAGCAAGAATGGGCCTTGTGGCCTGTGGGTGGAGCAAGGGGGCTGGGCTCCCCACACCCCACAGGTGGTGACCTAGAGGGGGGCCTATCTTTCACCTTTTCCAAAAGAGGAAGAATGTGCTTTCCCTGATTTAGTTGCTGGAGGTCCTTTAGAGAAAACCACCACCAGTTGGTGATTTGAGGCTTATTTCAAGCAAAACATTGCATGAATGTCACACATACTAATATAGGGAGGCTAGTGACATTACATTATAAATTCTTTGAGGTGAACCCAGGGTCGCTGCTGTCTTGATGGCACTATTCAAGTCAAATGGAAGCGGGATAGAAAAACTACCTAAGGCCTTTTGGAATGTAAGTTCCTTGACAACCATAACTTGTTGGTCTTTCTCATCTTTAATATTTAATATTTCTCTAAAACTGAGGAATAGAAAATATTGAATGAAATATATCAAAATTATAAGAAATGTCTCAAATTTTAACTTCCAAGATCATTATATTTTCTAAGGCTCTCCCCAGGGATTTTTATCATTTTATCAAATCCTCTTTTCCGTTGTTTGAAATTTCTGCAGTTATACAAGCAAACGCTACAAAGGAAGTGGAACATTTGACCCGGAAGTAGATGACAGCCACCCTCAGTGCTGAACAATTACCCTGAAGTCTCACGTTCAGTGAGAAAATGAAGGAATTTGGGGAATGAAGTGGTTCTTTAATTCTAGGGAATCTGTCCTTCTGTAATACTGAGAGGCGTGTTGGGTCTGCTTCAGGGACCTGAAGGACAGAACTCAATATGGCTCACTGTATAATACTGCGTACAATGAAACTTGAAAATTATGTTAAAACAATGAAAGTATGTATTTTCTATTTGTGGAATTTCCTCATATAGTTTGAGAAACTAATTTGGTTTTTGTAACTAGTCCAGAGATACAATAATAAGCATAGAAGACTAAGAATGCTATTAAAATATCATTTTACTTGAAAATATTTTGCCTTAACGTACTTACTTCAAGAGAGACCCACATATAATTATTTTTTTATTTTCTTTCTTTCTTTATTTGGTACAGGATCTCGCTATGCAGCTCAGACTCACAGTGATCCTCCTGTGTCAGCCTGCATGGTGATAGTATTACGAGTTTTCACCACCATGCCTGGTTTCAGTGGCCGGCATAGCGGCGTGGCATGTTGTATCTGGAATCAAACCTGGGTCCTTGTGCTTACCCAGCAGGGGCTTAGAGCACTGAGCTATCTCCCCAGCCCCCCACATCAATTTTTTTTAAATAATATTTTTAGTGAAACAGAGTCACGTGTAAATAATAACAGTTTCAGAAGTCACAGCAAATAATTTAAGCTAGTAAGTCAACATTAAATTAAATAATTGCTAATATAGAGGGGCGGAACTAGGAAAAGGTGGGCATTATTGATTTGTAGATATAGTTGACATTTTCTGACCTGGTTATATATGTTAAATATCTAAACTGTTACTTATACTTCCTTTTAGCTTCTGGTTAGAAATTAATAATACATTACTGCTAATAGTAATTGAGGTTTACTAGAAAATCTACTTTTTAAATGTGTATCTTTTTGAGATGTTTTCTATCAAGAGGATCTACTACATAATGCAAAATACAAACTTAGTTTGCATACCCTAGCAGGTGCGTCCGTTTCTGCAATTAGTGCAGATTTTGAATAGGTTGAAGTAAAGTCTATGTCCAGTCTGAAAGAGTGTAGTATGTGGGTGTGCGGATCCGTGTGTAGCTTCACTTCAGTGCTCCTTCTGGATCCTCACGGACACACTGCAGACTTCAATGAGTGCCCAGCTAGGGGTTTCCTAGCTGGGCTGGTTTGAGCGTGGCTTGTGTGTGACCCCCAAAGGCCAATGTGCTGGACGCTTGATTCCACTGAAGTGACTTCAGGTGGTGAAAACTTGTGACATCGGGCGAGGTAGGATGGATGAAATACCTGTAGATGGAAAGTAGGTGAAAATCAGACTTTTATAATAGTACTTCTAAGAAAAACTACAGCTTGAGGACAGCACAATTACTTATACCTTCTTCCTTTCAGGAACCTCAGAAAAATTCCTCAATGCCTGAAAAGTGTAGTACAGAAGCCTGTAGACTGGGTGCTGGGTCATGCCTTGGGAAATTACACTTCCTTCCGCAAACCCCATCCACAGGAAAGGAGTATTTGTGGACAGCATATCATTTTTTCCAAGCACATATATTATTTGCATCCTGACATAGACTGACAGATGGGTAGTGGTGACAGGAAGTGGGAATGCATGCCTTAGATCACCCACTCACCCATCTTAAAAGCCCCCACTACCAAGAATCCAGAAATATAGCCAGATCCATATGGTTCCTCTCTCCCTCTCTCTTGCTTGGGACCACACTCTATTTATATGAGTGCTTACTTTTAAAATTTGTCTCAGGAATCTCTTTACATCTCTCACCAATTCATCTGGAAAATTCTTTTCCAGTGTCAAGAGCCAGCAAATCCACAACTCAATTCTATAGGTCAGATGGGTGGAGAGAGAGAGACCTTGGAGGACTGGGTCTGGTGACAGCAGGACTAGTGGAAGACTGGTAGGCCACTGTGAGTGCCACCTTCAGAAGGAATGAATATGGCTTGCGCTGTACCCTGCATAGTTGCCTTGAGGGAAAGACAAATAACAATAACAAACTCAGCATGGATTGCCCTGGCTTCTCTTCCTTAAGCCACTCTGGGATCTGCCCATCGGAGGCAGGCCATCCACCATTCTGTGAAGCAGCCTTGAGGGCCCTTGTGGGAAGGGCTGGACTGCAAACCTGGCCACACAGATCTAGGTGAGCTAGTTACATACAATTCTCTGCTTCTTGTGAGCCCATATGGACATCAATGTATTTAACACATCACAGTGTCTGGAGCCAGTGCTCAGAGATAATTTCGCTTTTGCTAATGTTGTAGTTTAGTTCCTATATATTCAAAAGATTAAGCAGTTTTTTTATTCCTATTCTTTAAAAAAACTACCTTTGAGGAAAATCAAGGAACTCAGTCTTTCTTCTCTCTCAGTCTTTCTTCTTTCTTTCTGTTCCTTCTGCCTGTTTTCTTTCTCTTCTTCCCCTTCCCTTGTCCCTCTATTTGTCCTCTCTTCTTGCCCCCTTCCCTCTCTCCCTATCTTTTTTCTGCTCATCTATCTAGTCAACACAATCTTAGGTATTTGTTTTATGGAAATCCAAAGCCTTTTCAGGTAAGACATTTAAAAATAAAATGTAGGTTTTACCGTATATAAACAGAACTTTTTATGCTATCTGATTTTTACCATAAATAAAGGAATACTGCGTAAAGGAAAATAACCAATATTAGTTTGATTTGTCTCCAGTAAAATGCAAGTGAGAATCTGAGTTGGAGTATTTTTTCAATGAGCAATAATAACCATCATTTACATGCTCAGGATTGATTCCAATTATGCTTTCTTTCAGGCTTCCTCATAATGTGTGGAACCATCATCTTCTTGATTGCCCTAAAATGTAGAGTGCTATTTTTCCTGAATGCATTTCCTCTTCCCAATGTGTAAGATACTGATATGTTGACACTTCCTGATGTCTACTTGCTGCATTTATATTGGTGGTGTGTACCATTTCTCCACAGAGGAATCAGCCTGCAACTTCCTGATTCAATTTGTGTACAACTATTCTAATTCCTATTATCCCATAATAACTAGGAAGTGAAAAGAGTCAAAAAAGATGTGCTCGAACGTTTCTAAGTCTGTAGGTTGAATCTGTGATTGGAAATTTCACTTACCAATGTAGGGAAACTGAGAACTGTCAATGGAGTAGTCCACAACTGCAGTCGGGATTATTTTTGAAATCTTTTGGATTTGGCAAAAATGAAAAAGTTTGTTGCCAAGCCCCTTTCCTCTTTATTTTAAAAAAAATCATGTGTGTTTTAAGGGAAATTTAATCCACATGTTTCTGATTCATTTGCACTGAAATTGTCAAACAATTTTGTAATCAAAAGTCTCTATCTTTTTCTTCCACAGAAAGTGGAGTTTTCCAAGCGCGCATAAACTGTAATCTTTCAGAAGAATGAAGTGAATTTCAAATGCAGAAAGCAGGGATAGNAGGGTTGGGCAACAATGTGTATTCCTCACCTACTCCTGGGAAAAAGAAGGGCTCGGAGTTCTTGATTATGCCTCAATCCTTTTGATCTAGACATTTGCATGCTCTTGAAAATAAGTGTTGTTTTTCTCCCTCCAAGGAAAAGTGCTTTTATAGTTTAAACTATGCAGTTAGGAGGTATAAAATAACCAAAGATATAAGAAGATTCTGCTGCTTTAAATTATGAGGGAGGAGCCAGCAAGATAGCTCAGCGGATTAAAGCGCCTGCTTAGGCGAGCTTAGGCAAGCACAGGGACCGTGGTTCAATCCCGGGTGCCACATGCCACTCCAGTGTCTGGGTGTGGTGGTACACACCTGTAATCCCAGTGCTGGGGAGGCTGACAGCAAGAGGATCACAGTGAGTCCAAGCTGCGCAGTGTGACCCTGCAACAATCAAATACATGTTTTAAAAAGAGAGAATATGATCACAAATAATGCTGGAGTTTTATTTTATAACAAATACTTCAAATTTGTAATCTCCACAATAAGATTTACTTGCACACATCAACATTTCATCCAAGGTGTGAGCTTAACAAGCAAGTGTAGATATCTTTCCCCAAATTTACTTTATCTAAAAGTAGTTTATGTTACAAACTGACAGAGAAAATATAACGTTTTTGAGAGATTGTCCCTTTTCTGAGA
Organism: Octomys mimax; assembly: GCA_002564305.1. Classification (NCBI taxonomy): domain Eukaryota; kingdom Metazoa; phylum Chordata; class Mammalia; order Rodentia; family Octodontidae; genus Octomys; species Octomys mimax. The sequence goes on from NDGM011196586.1 coordinate 7,061, forward strand.
ATGGCTCAGAAATTTTAGTGTCTCCAGGAATTTTCAAATATCAAAAGTTATTGTACTAGAATGCCCCTTTTAGGAACATTGAGGACCCTGCTTTGTTGAGAACTCCACTCCAGTCACTCCCATTTGGAGCTCTTTGCAAGTGCTAATTCGGAACACTTCCTACTTCATGGTGAGATCAAACCATTTGGGCTGCTTGTTATCATGTGCCCAATAAAACTCAATCTGTTGTGTTAATTAGTTATGTAAACACATCTTATCGTTGTGGAGAAGAAGCAGAGCTAGACAACTGGGTAGGTGAGAAAAGATCAAAGATCTCCCTTAAAAAAATTGCTATGGTAATTAGTGTTGTCTTGTAGTTCTTCTTCAAGGGGTCTTTTAAATTCAAGCTTGGGAAATCCTGCATAGGGAACAAGGGAGCCATGTGTTGCAAAAACACATCTTTCCAAGCTCCAAAACTGACCTGAAGTTTGTGTAGTGAGAGGAAAGGAATATTGAAAAAGGAGAGAGAGAGGGGGGAAAAAGGCTATGAATTCCTCTTGGGGGAATTTAAAGGTAAAATGTGTGAGAGAGAGAAAGCTATCTCATTACACATAGGCTATTTTTATAATAGAAAACAGTTTTCTCCTAGTCCCTGGCTCCACTGAGACCGCTTTGAAAACAATCAGCATACTGTAGACCTTGCACTTCTCAATTTTTTTTATTTTTTAATTTTTAGGAAGCCAAAACCTCTGGAAGCAGCCTCAGCCCCAGTTAACATTACCTGGACTTGTACCTGACCAGGAGAGGACAAATTAACATACTTGACTTAGTCTCTCCCCATTGGGAAGGCCATGTAGAAGGCAGGCCGATTTGTCTGTGTTCTACTCCTTGGTTCAATGACTGACTGGCTGTTTGAAAAAACGCAAAAATAGTACCTTACGACACATTTTAAAAAACAGCTTGGTGTTATATGGAACTTTTCTACCATGACACTTAATTTTTGTGAATTCTATTTCTTTCTCTATGTGTATGGCTATTGTTTACATGGTTATTATGATCTACCTGTCAGGGTTGTGTCAGAATTGATGATTTACGTTAGCTCCAGGGAGGTGCCTGGCTCTTGGATGTTTTGTCAGTTGTGGCTGTTCTTTTGTTGATGTCTTTATCATTTTTTCCTGTTTTGTTTTTTATGAGATGAGTAACGTCCAATTAAACTCTTAAACTTTATTCTATATTCCTGCTTATTAGTCACTGGAGACAAATAAGTGTATCATTTTAATAAAAAATTAATAATTTTAGCAAATGTAACAATTTCCTAGGACTCTTCTGTGCTACCTCCTCTAGTTTCCACACTCTTGCAAAATACTGCTTGTTTTCCAGGGTCCATGTACATCCCAGTTGGAGCTGGGTGAGTATTTCCATTTCCCACCACTGACATCTTCAGACCCAGAGGCAGGAATTACCTACTTCACCTGGGTTCCCAAGTTGTATATGAGCTCTTGCAGCCATGGTAGAAGTGGGCTTGTCCCAAGTCAGGGTCTAGGCTTTGCTTGCTTCCAGGCTTCTTCCTTTAACTTCCAGTCCTGACAGGAAATCTTCGCAGGAGGCTGGGACCCAGGGAGGGAAGAGCCCAGACGTTATCCTCCTAACCAGCCTATTACTGGCTGCGTTGCAGGCAGCTCGCAAACTTTCACAGGATCCCAGTGGATATGTGATAGTCAGCTTAATATTTTGACCTATTTTATCAGCTTTTTAACCTGCTATGAAAAGTCATATGTTTAAAAATAGTGTTATGTCATGGTGGTAGCAAATTTAGAAAATGTGGACTAGCAAGATGGTAGTGAGTAAAACCAATCAGAAACCGCACGGTCTATCCTTTCATCTAACGTACAAATATACATTTTTATCATAGAAATGACATATATAACTATGTATATGATGCTATTTTGTCAGATTTAAAGTTCTAGTCATCAGCAAGGCTATCAAAGAGTGCACAATATGATCGCATTTTGGAATCTGTTTTGTGAATTTTTTGTCCTTGCCATTCATCATCCATGTAGATTTCTGTCTTTAACTCCCAGCATCACTGAAATGATCTCATTGCATAGACACATTCCTATGAAAACCATCCTTGGTCAATAGATGTAACAGAAAAGTCTATGTTTGAGTAAAAGTCAAAATGCTAGATTTTTCTTATAAATAAGAGGAAAGGAATTGATAGTTTCAGCATTTTTCTTGCCAAATAACTCACTCTAAGTTATTATGTTGGGTTTTTTTCTTTTCTGTCAGGTAAAACATAAGTAAAAACACACTTATAGCAGTAGATTTATCTCAGTAACGTAGTATCCCAATTTAAATAAAAAACTGTATTTTGCTCCAGAGTTCCTTCCCCTGATGCCGAGTTCACTGTGCCACGAGATACTCAGTGATGCTGGCTGGCTGGGTGCACAAGTGAAGCTTAATCACGCACAGGGACCATCTCAAGAGAGCCAGGACTTCCGCTTTTCCAGCCTGACAGTTTTCCCAATTGGGAATACACTCGTTGATGGTTTCTTTACGCTCCTGTGTTCCTCAGTGTCAGTGCAATCCCTGACCAAGTCAGTGCCTGGTAGTACACAGGTCACCTGGGTTGGAATCACCTGGAGTACTGGGCAGAGGTGTAGACCTATTCCATTCCCAGACTCACCCCAGACCTGCTGCTGCAGGATATCGGTACTTAGAACCAGTGCAGCTTGGAGACAATGTGTAGAACCAGTGTACTTGGGCACAGCAATTAATGAAGGGAACATACGTACGCCCTAGCATGGATAGGATTCATGTGTCACAGGGAACAAAAGCACTGGGAGTGGAAGAACTTTATTCCCTTCATGGTTAGAGGATAGTAAGGATCCACTAAGAGGTTAGGTCTGAAAGCTTCTATCCAGTATTGCTTTGGATAGAAACAAGTCCACCATGTAATTCTAATCACAGAAGGAAAAATGAGACAATTTTAATTGACAAGTTTCTTTTGACTCTTGGTTTTCTTTGTGTTTGTGGCATCTTTTGAGACCGGTAAGAGTGAACAAGAAAAATACCCATCTGCTGAGTATTATAAATAGAATCTAAAATATTAAGCATCGTTTTATTTCTATGTTTTGGCACACAGTGAGGCTTTTGGAGATAGCCAAGTCTGCTCAGGTATTTCTCAGTCTACAAAAGCATTAATTATGCCACTGCCTACTCAACCTGACAGAACCAAACACCAATCTATTTTTTTTTTTTTCAGGAAGATGTGAAAATTAATATGGCATGTAGGTGCTGTTGGTTCTAATTAAAATCAATATCTTTCCTGATTGGTGCCTCTTTGTCTCTTTGACAGCTAGGGAGCCGGCTAAGGGGCCACATCTGCTCCTCTTTCCCAAAGGGGCTCCAAACAAGTGAATGACCTGCAGTGTTTATTATTAAGTTTTCAAAGGGAAAGTTGTTTTGGTCTAATTGAAGCAATAATATGAGAGAGGTTATTCCTGGTCAGTTCCCTGCTGTTTTCACTCTGGAGAATATATTCCAGGTGTTCACTGTGCAGCTCTGTGGAGCGGCACTGCCTTCCCGTGTGCTTAACCGTGCTAGTGCCAGCGGACCAATAAAGGCACCCGGGTGCGTCCAGCCAGCTCGGCCCTGTCGAGACACACTTCCCAGTGAACCAGATGGTCAGAGAACACACTCGTTTTCACAGGCTCGGGTTGCCGTGAAGTAAAGCAGTGAGATTTTATGAATCTCTAATACATTAAGGAGAAACTATTTTATTTTTCTTTACTCTAACTCACTGCCGCACTGTAAAGAGGCACTATTATATCATGGTGCTGTTTTTTACTTTTTAAATAAATACTTTTTTCTTTCCATCCAGATTGCTGCTTCAAATAAGTGAAGAGAAATAGATTAAAAGCTGTATCATTAATCAAAGTATCAGTCAGCATTGATGTATAACTGCTTATTCTCTGTGTTGTTGAAAAAGGCATTTTAGTTCTACAGTTTCCAAATGTCCTTCAGATGTCACAAATGAAATTAAGGATGATTGGTAGAGGATGCAGGTATGTATTCTGAAATTTCATTTTGGATTTAAATGCAAACATTCAGTACATAAGATTTGGCTGTACTTTGCCTGGTGTACACACGATAGTCATTTCTAATAAAACTTGCCACAAACAGTAGCTTGGGGACCTTGGTGGTGACTTTCCACATCTTACCCTATGAATAAACACCAGCTTTTATACTGCTTGGCTATATTTACCCTTAAAATTACAAAATTGCAAACAGCATATTACTCAATGGAAATTAATCTTCCTTTTAAGAGTTGGAGGCAGTACTCGCTTGAGATAGCTTCATTTTAATTAAATTCCCAGATAATCCTTATTGATGATTGCAAGAACAAAAGACTGTTTTAATGTTGAAATGCAACTTCCTCTTCATCCCAAGTGGAATTGTGGATCTTGATTTTGCTTGTTTTCATCTGTGAACCTAACATGAACCCACAGACCAAAATAGTCACATTAAGAACATGCGTTGAATTTCAGGCTAATCAGGGGAAATGCCGAGGGAGGGTGGGGGCGCTTCTTATGTCTGCTGTTGCCGGCTTAATCGTGCAGACCTGGCGCGTTGGGATCCGTCCCGAGGTAGAGTGGCAGCGATTTCTCAGCGCGCTCTCCCAGGCGGGCAAGCCAAAGGGTCTAGCACTGAACGTCCTCCAAGAGGGGCCTTCCCACGGGAGTAGTGTTGCCTCCCCAGAAGAACAACAAGTAGCACCCTGTGTCAAGGGCATTATATTTATAAAGAACTTTGGGTTCTTTGGAGGATGTTCAAAATCCTCTGCAGGAGGATTATTTATGAATTTGCACTGACTCTGGGAAGAAGGCAGAACCCCAGCCCCAGTGACTGAGTACCTGTCCAGGGAAGCTGACATATACAATCTTCTCATCATTCTTTCCCAGCCCCTCCGAATACCACACACACAGCAGCGGTCAATTACAAGGAAGCAGGTGAGGTGCGCAAATTAATCCAGGAAAAAGTGGTGAAAGTCCTGGGGGTGGGTGGGTCTGGAAAGGAGTGCAGCGGAGGCTGGGCTGCACGCTTGGGAAAGCAAAAAACAAGGCCACTGAGGAAACACGATGGTGAATAAAAGAGTTCAGCCCTTGGGCAGGAATGTACAAACTCGCTGCATCTTTCTGCTAAGTGTTGCTGAATGGTTTGTAACATCTTGGTCTCCATTTCAGGAGATTTGTTCCAAAACAACAACAAAAAATCCTTTTAAATATGTAGCTAAAAAAGAAATGCATCATATCTGTAACTCAAATGATTTAAGACAATGAGAAATGATGTCAGCTTATTTCAGTGGCCACTCATATTCCGAGTGTGCCTGGGCTCTCTGACTTATTAGGAGCTCTCACTGTTCTGTAGAACTAATCGTCTGCTATTATTTAATGCTCATAAAAGCCCTCTCCAGGTGACAGCGAGATAAGAGGGAAGTATCTGTTTCTCCCCCTGCCCTTTATAAAATCTCACAGCAGGTGATGCCAGAAACCATTGCAGTCCCTTCCCAGCTTAATAGAGATTAATTGTAAGGCTTGATTGAATAACATAAAACCCATACTTTCAAAGCTAGCATCTTTGCTGGTCATTTCAGCAACCTAGGCAAATCCTAAAATGGCTTTGAAGAGAATAGTCTACGCTTCATGATGGATTTAAATTAAGAATGCCTTTTCCAAGTTGAAAACGTGCAAACATTTTTGAACAAGTGGAAAGGGTAAAATGATGTGGCGCCAGCTGTGATGATTGTGAGTGAATATTTTTATCATGAGAGTGTTTTTCAAGATCACAAAATAATCCACGATAGTAATAAGGCTTAATTATTAATTTACTGGAGACATTTCTAAGGGATTTGTAGGATGTGAGATGACTTGTCTTTCACACTCTTGTTCTTCAAGGCAGGGAAATGACTTAGTTTTCTTACAAACTGTCAATAAAGCATGGCAAATTATCTCATTGTGTCACTGTTTTCAAATAAGAAAAGTGCACTGACTTACTGCCTGTTACGTGTAAAGCTTTGCCCTTCTATATTGAAGTCCATTGACAGTTGGGGAGTTTTAAGTTCTTATCTATCACGGACACGACGTGTTGATTGAAAAATCAAGTGGCCTGAAGAAAAGAAAGGAGATGCGCCGCACACAAAGGAGCCAGTTCTGTGATCAGTGTGAGTGCGGATCGTGGCCCTTTCAACATTTATGGGGACTGGGGAGATGGCTCAGTAGAACAAGCGCTTGCCTGGCTTATTCTAGTGTTCAATCCTAGGTTCTGCCAAAACCAAACAAACAAA
>NDGM011196588.1:0-11464 GCA_002564305.1 Octomys mimax
ACCACTGAGCTATCTCTCAGCACTCTCTTTGCCTTTTAAAACTAGAGAATCTTTTCTACTAAAGATGTTGTAAAAGAAATAAATGGAGGAGCCCAGATGCCCATTTACATTGTCTTCACCGGGGGAAATTGCTCGGGATGGCATCCACTTGCAGAAGCTAATTTATGGGATGGCCGATTGTCTGAGAATATCTTTCTGAACCCCAAGAGTCCGCAGAACCACATCTCCTCAGCCAACCACTATGGACCACACTCCCCGCCCCCCCCCCCGATTCCCTTCATAATAATAACACTCACATGAATACTGGCAACCAGACAGTGCTATTCTGCCAGCATGAAATGTCAACATCAAATGTGGCTTTGTTTCATTTTACTACAACCTCATTCCAAGCTAACAAGGTAGTCCACATCCAGTGCCTGTATTTTACACTGATTCAGGCAGAAGAGAAATGGTGTTGCCTCTGAAAGTGACGCGGCACAATCTGCAGACTGGTGAGCTTAAGTCAGATTCTAGAACAAGATCTTAGTACTGCCTTGTTCAACAGAACTTTCTGCAGTGCTCGAAATACGTTCATTTCTGCTATCCAGTATGGCAGGCAGTGAGCACACAAAATATGGCTAATTCAACAGAGGACCTGAATTTTTAATCTTGTTTCATTTTAATTCAGTTAAACTGAGTTAAACAGGCACAGGTAGCTAGCTGCCACAGAGCAGAGTGCAGTTCTTAGACGCACTTATTAAAGGGTTGGGCTATGATCAACTTTTTTCAAAAAAATGGTGATTATGAGATTTTAAAGTGAACTCAGTAAATCTGTGAAATTTTTCTCCTTTTGTTCCCTGATTGGGAACATACACAGGTAGGTAAGGTAGACCCAGATTGGTAGCAAGAGGCATGAAAGGCACTTCTTGGTGCTCCCGTGGATTCCACTGAGGCATGGGAGCTGAATGCCACACAAACAAGATGGATCAGTAGCTAGCTGGATGAGCATATTTAAAAGGCATCAATTCATGGATAACTGGCAACCCTGGGGATTTTCCAGTGATTTGGTTCTTTTCATCCCTGGATAATGATAAAGAAGACAGCAACTTTTCATAACTGCAGATGACATAAAACTGAGGCACCGACTGGAGGAGATGGGAAGACGTCAAGCCCGAGAGCGGGAAGGTGGAGACAGGGCTTAGCAAGAGCACTCGGGAACATCTTGTGCGTCGGCTCGATCTGCTGCGAAGTAAGCAAATGCGAAGCACAAGCTCTGCCTCTACGCAGTGGCCTATGCAAGCCCATAAGCAGCCATGTAATGAGACTTAATTTACTTAAGACCTCGTGAAAAATCTGCTCCAGTGATTTTACTGTCATAAGATCCGTAAGACTGAAAAGCTCATTTTACATAGCAGTCCCCATCTGTTCCTTTCATCAAATGCTTCTGTCTTCCACAAACAGATTGTATTTCCTGTGAATATGTGGTGAGATCACCAGATCACATGACACTCTGTTGCTGAATTCCTTGGAGAATCCGCTACCCATGCCATTGTACTGAACTGCATCCCCACCAAAGGAGCGCCTGCCCACCGCATCCTCACCAGGACTTGTCATCTTTCATTGCAGCGCTGTTTACAGCGGCCACAACAAGATTCAATCTAAGTATCCCGAACAGGATGAATGGACACATGATGGAATATATACATGGCCTGTAAACATAATGGGATATTAGCCTTGTAAAGGGTGAACTCTTGTCGCTGGTGACATGCATGAGTCTGGATGTCCTTATGCTGGGTGAAATAAGTAGGTACAGACTACTGCATGGTCTTACTCACATGTGCGATCTAAAAAGATCTCTTTCATAAAAAATAGAGAAAAGAACAACGACACCCAGAGAGCGAGAAGGTGGTGATGCGGAGAGACTGGTCAATGAGTACAGAGTCATGATCAGCTAGGAAGAATGAGTTCTACAACCCAGCAGGGAGACCATAATTAACAATAACATTTGCTATTTCAAAATAAAAAGATTTTAAATGTTCCCATCGCAAAGAAAGGCTAAATGTCTGAGGTGATGGATGTGCTAATTACCATGGTGTACTGAAAGAGCACACTGTGCCCCACTGTCCCCCGAGGCACATGCATATTGCACATCAACGGACGGTGGTTATCTTCTCCCAAATGCATTATTTTCTCTACCTTAAAGGCAGGCACCAATCCTTTGCTATAGCCCCAGTAATTAGGAGCATAGGTGAAGGAAATGCAAGGAATGCCTAGTTTTCTTGTATGACGTTAAAAAAAAAATCTATCTTTTTTAGGATATCTGATGTATGGCTGCAAAGCACAAAGTCCTGAAATATTAGGTGCCACCTAACTCTCTGGAGAGAAAAAAGTTATGCCTGAACAATACTATGTCCAGCTATCATACACTAGTTTATGTCAGACTAATCCTCCCAAGACAAACAACTCAGAACTCTTGATATTTGAAACAAGCAAGTTCTCTGGAATGAGAGCGCTATGAGGGCAGCAGGACTTGCGCAGAGGGCTGAGATGGCGAGCAGTGGGAGAGAATTCTGAAATGCATTCAGCACTCAGCGTGGCTTCTCTACTCAAGGCACTTTGGACTCATGACTGGAAGCCAAAACTTTAAAAAATAAGTCACCACCAACAGCAAACAGAAAGCAATGGGATTAAGAAAGATTGGGAAACAATGGGATTGAGTAGAACTGTTGGCAATCTCTTAGCACTACACAAACAGAAAGTGTAGTTTCAGACTAATCAAAGAGTGAGAATTTGAGATCCCAAATTCCTGGAGAGAAGGGAAACGGAAGTGAGCTGGATATTTGAATATCTAAGGACAGGACAAAAGTTGGAGCAATTTCAACAACAAAACAAACAGTATCAGTAGAATTTTCTTTACTCACAGTTGGGACCAGAAATGTTTCTGACTTTAACTTTTCTTCTTTTTAAATCTCAGAATACTTGCCTATACACAGTGAGATATTTTGGGGCAGGATTAAAATATAAAAACAAAACCGTTTATTTATCATACATACAGCTTGAAGATAATGCTATACAACTTTGGGATCTGCATTTCAACTGCAACCTGTTACGCGAGGAAGGTCAAGTGTAGAATTTTCCACCTGTCACGCTGATGCTCAAAAGGTTTCTGATTTTTCAGCATTTCCGATTTTTTGATTAGGGATACTCAGGTGGTATGAGATTATTCCTCAAAGCCCAAAATGGATATTCATGAGGCTATACGAATATAAAACAAATAGGAGGACAGAGAAATGTCATGGTGCATGGTGCAGAATTCCACCTCATCTATAGACACTGCCCTCTCATGGAGATGGCACAGAATTCCCAAGTGAAAAGGTTCACAGCAACGGCACCAACGTACACCTGCCCTAACAAGAGAAGGCATTTTTCCAGAGCACTTTCCTACTCCCATATCTGTAACTGTCTACCTACCACAAAAAATACCACGAGGAATAATATTTTACAGAATATCTGACCAGGACTCTTCAAAACTGTCATGGTCATCAAAAACAAGGAAAGTTTAAGAAAACTGTCACAGTCTAAGAACACATAAAGAGACATCATGACCGGACAAGCAGAGAGACACATTATGACTCCACTTTCACATGTAGCCTACTTCAGTCAAATCCACAGAAACAGAAAGTAGCATGGCGAATCCAGGGGCGGGGGAACAGGAATGGTGGTGTTTTGTCTAATGGACAAGACTTTCAGAGCCGCAAGATGAATATGTTCTAGCTTGGATTCCAAACAACAAGAATATGCTTAACACTGCTGACGCATACCTGAAAGCAGTTATGATGGCAAGGATTATGTTTTCTTAACGACCATTTTAGTAACAGCCTCAACTTGGCAAAGGGAATGCTTATAATTTTAAATTAATATATTAAACAAGAAAGGATGAAAACGAAATAATCTAAATGTCTATTTTTAAGTCGTTTGAAAAAAAAAACACATTAAGTTCCAAATAAAACTGAATAAAGGCAAGAAATATAAAAAACAAAGAAAGATGAATCAAAAATCAAACAGACTACAGAGATAATTCAGTAAAACCAAATGCTAATTTTGGGGGGAAATCAGATTATTATATTCCCTAATAAGACTAATAAAAGTGGGGATAGAGGAAAAGAGAGGATCAGAACAAAAATTATAATATCCAGCAACAAAAAGGTGTGTTATCACTAGTAAAAGATAACAAATTGTGATTTTTTACGAGATAAATAAAAACCATACAGACATCAAAACTGATGCTACAACAAACAAACAAAAGGTCCTATGTATACTTAAAAAATGAAATTTGTAATTTAAAAGTTTCTACTCGGTTAATATCAGATTCCAATGCCTTCCACGTGAAGTTCTTCCAAATATTTAGGCAAACAAAAACCACCAGTGTTAGGCTGGGGAGATGGCTCAGTAGAATAAGCGCTTCCCTGGCAAACACAAGGGCCTGAGTTCAATCCCCGGTTCCGCAAAAAAAAAACCTACCAGTGTTAGCCAAAGCATTCCAAGAAGCACAAAAGAGGAAGTACTTCCTAATTTACTATATGAGCACACCATTACCTCAATATTATGCACAAAGAAAGTTACAGATCAAGCATGTTTTTAAAATAATTTCATATAAATGATCAACACAATCATATCACATCAGAAAGAATTATATATAGCTATTACATCAGACCATGACTCAGTTGGACCTTATCTAGGACCCAATGGTTGGTTTATCACCTAAAAATGAATCACATAATTCATTATATTCATAAAATGAGAAAATACTTCATAACTATTTTACCACATACAAAAAGAGTACTGTATTTGAAAAAGCTAAACATTATTGATGAAAACTTGTAGCACACTATAAGTGAAACTTTATGAATCTAATAAAAATAATTCACAATAAGGGAAGCACTCAGCATAACTTAAAGTGAAATGGCAGTTATGGTGGGTTCTAAAGAAGAAAAAAATATTTCTCACAAGCAACAACATTTTGCATCTAGGAAAATCTAAAAGAACCTACAAATAAACTAGAAAAGTAAGTCTGTTTAGCAAGGTTGCTAGATACAGGGTAAATATACCCAAAAAAAGAAACCATATTTCTACATACAAGTAATAAGCAATTATAATATAGATCTTAAAAATACCATTTACAGGGCCAGGGATATAGCTCAGTGGCACAGCACCTGCCTGGCGAGTACAAGGCCCTGAGTTCAATTTCTAGTCCCCCCCTCCAAACAAAAATGCCCTTTCCAATAGCCACAGCAATAACGAACAACTTACAAGAAATATCTTACAAGAAGAGAAACAAAAGGTTGTACATGCAAAGCTACAAAATGTACCACAAGAAATCAAAGCAGACCCTCAAGAAGGGAAATTAAATATACGTGGATTGGAAATTTTAACAGCACAACTCCCTCTAAAAGGAGCAATAACTGACAGGAATCTCATAAAAATCTCCGCAGGATTTTTGTTGGGAGGAAGTATTTGTTTGAAAACTGATAAGAGTGAATCTAAATATTATGTGGAAATGCAAAAGGCCAAAATACAATAAGATAATCTTAAAGAACAAGCATTAATGAATACCAAAATTAGGGCCGGCCAGATAGCTCAGTGGACTAAGCACCAGCTTTGGCAAGCACAGGGACCAGGGTTTGATCCCTAGTCCTGCATGCCCTGCCGGCCCCACCCCTGGGGCAGGCTGAGCCAAGTACCAAGTCCGGGCATGGTAGTACACACCTGTAATCCCAGCGCTGGGGAGGCTGAAAACAGGAGGATTACAGAGTCTGAGTTCCGTAGTGAGACCCTGTACTAAATACATGAAAATGAAGAAACAATTATAGTACCTGTAATATTTGTAAAGACAGAATGACAGGCCAGTGGAAATGCACAGAGGCCTGATGCGCATGACAATGTGACTTTGTAGAGCACTGGGATCAACCCAAGAAGACCTATGTCAACCTTCGCACTCAAAACTGGTTCCGACGCTGAGCCTGCTCACAGCGCATGTGTATCAGAAACTGGGCAGATACGTACTGCTCACACATGGAGTCTTTGGGAGACAAGAACGAAGCAGGCATGAAAGCCAGTCCAAACAGCTCTGGTGGCCTGACAGAAAGTGGAAGCGGCTCTGGAGGTTGGGGCGAGGCCAGAGTGACAGGGCTGATGTGGTTTCAATTTCCTGCAGCTCCAAGGAAGCCTGTGTGGAGCCTTTGTTTCTAAGTCAGGATACCCAGATGGGGAGCAGAAAAAGAAGAGGGAATGTGGCCTGCAGCAGCCCCCAAAGCAGAACTGGAGCTTTATTCCAGAGAGCAGAGGGAGAATAAGCAGAGCCACGTCAGCTCCACACTCACTGGAGGAACATGAATCCTAACATCTGCTTCATCCGAACACTTAAAAGATCAACTCCGGGACGAGGGCTGCTTCTCTGTGCAAGAGCACTTACCTGGCCTGGCTGAGGCACTGGGCCCACGGCAGGGGGTGAAGATCAGCTCCCAGTGGACTATAGACCTGAAAGGAAGAGTGCAAACAACAAAGCTTCTAGAAGCTAAAATAGGAGAATGTTTATGCGTTCATGGGTGTCAGATTTCCAAAACTGGGCATAAGCCGCACTAACCTGAAAGGACAAAACTGCTAAACTGGGGCTTTCTTTTTCTTTTAACCAGATGATTCCACTGAAAACGAGAGAGTGCAAGGAAATAGCTCAATGTGTGCCTCTAACAAAGACTGCATGTACTGAATTGATGAACACCCATAAAGCACTGAAAGAAAAACAGCAACAGAAAATGAGTAAAATACTTGCATAGGAACTTCAGAAAATATTCAGGAGGAATTTTCAGTACCAATGGTCTTCAGAAAAATGCAAATTAAAACCACAAGATCCCACTGCACATCCAACAGAATTAAAATCTGAAATGACTGACAACACTAATTATTAGGAGTGGTACGGAGCACACGAAACTCTTATGCTTTCGTGTGGAAGTGTGCGTTGGCACAACTTCAGAGGGCAGATGAGCAGTGTCTGCTAAGATGCAAACCTTCCCAGGCCCTGTGCCCACCAGCTCCACCCCTAGATAGATCCACAATAGAAACGCAATCACATGTGAACCAACTGCATAAGGATGTTCTCAGCCACGACAATGGAAAAGACCCAAATAGCCATCAAAGGAAAAAAGGGCACGTTCTTGGACAACAACGTAAAACTGTGAAACAGTGACTGTTGATGAGCTATGGTCATAGCTGGCACCCGCAGATGGCTCTCACAAAGAGTGTTGTGTGAAAGAATCTATCGCTAAACAACTCATGTTATATTATAGACATCCATTTGTAAACAAAAATTTTTAGGCCAGCAAAAATATATGGTGGTAGGATTCTGGTTACCTTTAGAGTAGGAGGCTGAAGCTAGGTGGGGCCTCTAGTGGGAAATTCGTGGGTTCTGGTGATGTTTTATTTCTTAATCTGGATGGTAGTTTCATATATATGTTCATTTTGGGAAAAAAAATCATGGAGCTGAACAAAGGGCTTTCGTATTTTTTGTTTATTTTATATTAGAGTTAATAGGCTTATTTTTAAAAGGTTGTTCTGACTTAGGTTGATACTGCACACTTCAATTCAAATCAAAGACTTCAAAGAGGGAAATCTCCAAAGCTTCCTCCCACTTTCAGTCCCTCTGTTAATAACTCCAGGTGCCCACGACGGGGAAAGGAATGTAGGCAGGGACCAGACTACGAAGGACGCTGCACTGTGGGCAGGGCTCGCCGAAAGCTTTCCTCTGGATTCCACCCTAAGCCACAAGCCTGGCTCTTGGCACAGTACCATGAATGCTGCCCTAGTGGTAGTGAGGGAGATTTACCCGTGCCTTCTCTAAGGACATCTGGTGCAGCAAAGGACACAAGGTCCCGGGAGGATCCCCGTGCTAGTGTCCCATTTGACAGTCCCGTCTGGAAAGAGGGCCCAACCACATTCCCTCCAAACACACACACACACTGTACTGGTTAAACCATCCTGGAGAACGGCTTCCCATCCCCAGAGGGGAAGAACAGAGACACTATTACGATTACACTCGAGGAGAAAGAGTAGGAGAGGAGAGAGTGGAAGGCAAGCCCCAGGGTGGTAGGAAGAAAGAATCCCAGGGCATGCAGGCTAACAGTAGGCAGAACACACGCAGAGGGAGTTATCTCTGTGATGCGCTTGAGGGAATTTCAATAAAATGCAGTAAGTGTTGCCCAGAGATGCTGCTGGACCTTTCCTCTATATTGTGATAAAATATATATAGCATAAAATTTACTACCTGAACCACTTTCAACAGCACAGCTCAATGGTGTCGAGCACATTCACACTGTTAGGCAACTGTTATCATCCACTACCTCCAGAACTCATTTCATTTTGTAAATCTGAAACTCTGTACCATTTAAACATGCATCCTCCCTTCTCTGACCCCTGTGTCTCCAGGATCCCTAGGGAGCAGCTGTCAATCATCCACTGGCCCACCCCACCGTAGAGTAAGTGCGGGAAGGTGACAAACCTGCCACCCAAGCATCTGTGGCACCAGCTTAAGTCCCAGAGCTCTACTCTGCCAAGCACAGTCTACAGAAGTGGGCTGCACAGGCCACACGCACTCCTCTAGGTATTGCTGTAGAGGACTGCCATGGATGGGACTGAAGGCAGCAATCAGCTCCTTTTAGTGAGGGGCAGGCTCCCAGTAATCTGGCTAGTCCTGAGCCAGTTCCTTGAAAGGACTTAGTGTAGACTGAGGCATTGTTCCGGGAGGAGGAATTCTGCCTGTGGACCTCAGCCTCAGCCAAGCTAAGAGTGCTTACAGTTCTCCATTGCAGCCTTCCCTGAAGCCTTCAGGCCTGCCTAGGCAGGTCCCATAATCACGTGAGCCTGTCCCCTCCTATCAGTCTCTCAGTATTTACCCCCTACTCATCTAGCTGAACCTTGACCAAAAGACCAAGAATTTCCACATGCCCTCTCCTTCGCTCCAACTCATGGCCAGAACCACACGAGCTGGCCCTTCCATCTCAACAAGTGGTGCCTGTCTTGGTTACTGTGCTGCCATCGCTCAAATACCCAACACCCACAAGTTAAATAAGGGAGGAAAGGTTATCTAGCTTGTAGACCACAGGCGGCCGGCTCGGAGGCTGGGTGGCATGGGAGAGGGACATCCCCAGGGAGAACAGTTCTTGGCAGGCAGAAGGCAGCAAAAGAATGAAACAGCAAGTGACAAGCAACAAGAAGCAACAGCAGCTTCTTTCTGTCCCTATAGATTCTCTCTACCTGTCCCAAAGGTGGGTAGCATCCATGCCCAGAGCTATGCCACACCAGTCCGTGGACCAATGCAGAGATCCCACACCACAACCCCAGCGCCACACACTCTAGGTCCAGCCAGCTCGGAAGAAGCCCCACTTATGACTGCATGAGGCTTTAGGGGACATCTAGACACAGCACCACCGTGCTTGACACATCTGCAGACAGCAGGGCTGGGTCTGCAGGTCCCAGTCCCAGGGGCTGCTTGGGTGCCCGCGCTCAGCTAAGGAGCAGTGATGTACGACCACAGCGACATCTTCTAGGGAATGAGGTGCCGCCAGCAAACTGTCCTCACTGAGTTATGGCCCCAAGAGCCCAGTTTAGCTAAGTACTGCCTGGCATTACATAAGACACCACATCATACATATGCCTGTTTTCTTTCATACAAAAATGGTATCACAACATTTACAAAGTTTTGGAGTAATGACTGGTTCTTCTCCTTTCGAAACATCACTGTGCTGCAGATCTTAGCAATCTCAGCACACTACCTGTTCCCTTCCTTCTTAGGTTGGGCGCTTTCAGCATTCTTAACGAAAGAACTTTATGCCTTCTCTTTGGCATACGTGGAGCGTCGGTCTCACTGCTTCTTCACTTTGAGGCCATTAGTAATTAAGTCACTTATGGAAACTACAAATATTGATCACACAGCAACAGAGTAGAACAGAGGTCACCAGAGTGGAGGAAGGGAGGGCAGGGGGCACAGAGAGAGGGTGGGTGACGGGGTCAACACATGGCGGGAAGCAGTTTCCAGTTTGTGCAGCACAATAGGTAGCCAGAGTGTACAACAATTGATTGCACGTTTCAAAATAACTGCAAGAGAAAAGTCTAAAGGTTCCCAAAACACAGAAATGGTAATATTTGAGGAAATAGAAATGCTCAATACCCTGATCTGATTATTATGCACTGTACTTGCATCAAAATACTATATCCTATAAATAAGTACAAATGTATCAGTTAAATACAAGTATTTTGGAGGAAAAGGATTATTTGAAAATAAATACTGTGAAACCAGCATCTCTATAGTCAGTCTGATAGTCACGACAATGACAAGTGACCTATGTGTGCCTAGTCTACAATTTAAAACTTAAGAATTATTGCTGGAGTTTTCCATTCAATTTTTCCAGGTCAAGAGTGACCACAGCCCCAAAGTTGTTTTTTTTTGTTTGTTTGTTTGTTTTTTTCCCCCAAACTGGAGATTGAACTCAGGCCCTTGCGCTTGCCAGGGAAGCACTTACTCCACTGAGCCATCTCTCAGGCCCTGGCAAGCACAAGGGCCTGAGTTCAATCCCCAGTTCCGCCAAAAAAGGAGTGACAACAGGCAACTAAACCTCAGAAAGTGAAACTGGATGAACAGCTGGAGCGGGGATGCAGCGATGCTGAATTAGTGAGGTGCAGAGGGAAGGAATGGGCTCACAGGGAGACGAACTCAGGCAAAATGCTCGTCTCCCAGGGGCCGCCCAGGGCAGACACGGAACTTCACAGAGATATGGGCAAACAGACCAGAGCACACAGAAGTCCTTGTTGTCTTCCTTAGTTTTCTCATTGTGGAGACAAAATACCCAACACCCAAAGTCAAGGGAGGACAGGTTTACGTGGCTCACGTTTGTGGAGGTTTCAGTCCCCAGCTGGCTCCATGGTGGGGTGACAGAGGGACAACAGTTCACAGTGGTGGACGACAGCAAAAACGCCAAGGGAGGAGCAAGACAGGAGATCCTGGCCTCCTTCTGTCCCTTACATTGCGCACAGGCCTCCCCCCTTGGGGCGGGTGCAGCGCTCACACCCACAATCCCAGCATGGCGCCAGGAGTCCTCCAGAAACGCTAAACTAGACCACGTCTGAGAAGCCTGCCTCCCATGACTACCTAAAGTTTTGGGGGGACATCTAGACCCAAACCATGCCACGTGGTTTCACCATGACACACCCAGAACAACAAACATGGGCACAAGAGGATGCTGGGACCTCTATTTAGTTCCCACCCCTACCCATGAGCCTTGAAAGATCAATAAGTGCAACTTATCTACTGGCTCATTGCTCCTGAACCTGATGGGTTCCCTGGGGCCACTGTCACAGGCAGGAACTAACTTTGTTTCTTTCTTTCTTTTTTGCGGAACCAGGGATTGAACTCAGGCCCTTGCGCTTGCCAGGGAAG
>NDGM011196592.1:0-16498 GCA_002564305.1 Octomys mimax
ACGTTAATTTGAAATTTAATTGTATCTGGGGGCCGGGGAGATGGCTCAGTAGAATAAGCACTTCCCTGGCAAGTGCAAGGGAACGTGTGTATACAGGATGGCTGGGATGACTGTGCTAAGAATTTCTATCAGTTTTTTGAAAATAGCAGTTAATGTGTGGAATTTTCGCCTTAACTAACTCTATGCTGATATCTGCAAGCTAAGCTGTGACATTGAGGACAGCAGTATGTAATACAAAACCATGCTTGAATACTGCAAATATTGGTCTTGTAAATGTGTACCATTTCTAATGTCTTGCCAATTATTGTTATATTCTTGTTAAAATATTTTTTTTAAAAAGTAAAAAAAGACAAGAAAAAATTAAGGTTTCTTAAAAGCAAGCGGCAATATTCAGTCATTTGTCCAATCTTGCATGACTATATCTGTTAACCTGAACAGATTTGACCATAAAAGTAGATAATAGAACAACCATTGTTAATTAGCTTTTTTCGTTTTCATTTTTTAAATTTATTTATCTTTGCAGTGCTGGGGATTGAACTCAGGACCCTGCACTTGCCAGACAGGTGCTTATTCTACTGAGCTATCTCTCCGACCCACTTCTCTTGTTTTGAAAATCTGTCACATATGCATTGTTGTATGTTTTCCTGTTTGACTTTGTTTCTGCTATTTGTTTTTCCCTTTGTTTTTACTCTTCAAAATAAAATAACATTTTTAAAAAAGTTTATGACAGTAAAAAAGAAAGTGTGTGGCATACCGTAAAACTTAAAATACTCAGTGACAGTATTAATACAAGGTGTAAAATACTTGCATCATTCTTACACCCAAGAATATAAAATATTACTAAGTTAAAGAAGACCTCAAGAGTGGGGGAATACAGCGTGTTCATTATTTAGAAGACTGATTCTTTTTAAGATAAAGTTCTTCAGTCCCAATGTGAGCAGCAGGCTCGCCACAGCGTGAATCAACATTCCAAGATGTTTATGAAAATTACAAGTTCATTCTGAAGTAGAGATAGAAAAGATGAGGGACAGCTCTAATTAATTTAAAACAAAATAACAACCAGAAAGAATTTCGAATGTTCCCAACACAAATGACACCCACCTCTGAGCTGATTAATATGCCAGTTTCTCTCCTCTGATCGTTATGCCTTGTTTGGATGTATTGAAATGATGCACTGCATTACCCGCTACGTGTGGTATAGACATACTGAAGTGCCACACAGCGATGTGCCCATAAATAGCTATAATTACCATGTGTCAATAGATTTATTTTTTAACCCAAGAAAAATTAAAGGCTTGCTTTTCTGGATTTAAAGATTCATTATAAAGATACAGAAATCAAGACAATGACATTAATAAGATCAGAAAATAAGTCAGCGCAGGGGAAGCACAAGTCCTGGGTGGACTCATACACGGGGATTTGGGGCAGGGCCACAGGGACTCTGCGAGGTGGCACCTACAGATTCAGAGCTGTGGTAGCACACCCCAAAGTGACAGCAAGGGCCAGCACAGGTGTAAGCTACATTCTAGTGATGAGCAATGGTGACTTTCCATGGTCTGAAAGGAGGTGGGGAGCCAGGAGGCACTGGGGGCTTCAGAACTCCCTGACACAATTCCTTCCCCTGGAAGCACACCACGGATTCCTTCAGAAGTGATTCTGTGATTCTCCTGGATAAAACAAGTCAACTGCATTCTAGTTGAGATCAGAAAGTGCTTTAAAAAATGGCAGTGTTATGGTTATTAGCACTACTGAAAGGCCAATGAAAATCCAGACCTGTGGACCTTTTAGAAAAAAGTCAAAGCCTGTAATGCCTGTGGAGCACTCACTACTGACAAGCTGCAGCCCGCCTGCTTCCTGAGCGCTACATCTTTTAGCTCCTCTGTGACTCGTAAGACCACTTAAGGACTCAAGAAAGAGACCAGGAAGTGGTGGCCACTTGCCCAGCCCCATACCCTGGATAAGGTAGGAGCTGATATCAAAATCCAGGTAGCTCTGCTCCAACAATGAACAGCCTGTTTTGGCCTCCCCAAAAGCAAACTTCTACACCTTCTTTTGTGGGTTTGTTTGGTCTTGGCAGGTCGTGCAATATTTCCTTAAGATAAGATCCAGCAGCCATAAGGGATATGTAGCTGAGGAAACTACAAAATTCTGCCCAAATCTATTAATGTCTACTCCGCAGAGAGTGTGACTAAACGGGTTATATGTAGTGCACTGCAGGCTTTCTATACATGGCATTAATGTCAAGACTTCATTCTTCATTTTTCCCTTCTTCCATCCACCTGTTCATCCAGAATACTATCCTTCTGGGGCTGGGTGCAGAGATGGACTGCGAATTTTCTGCTGGTGATTTGTTACCTCTCTTCTGAGTCATTAATCATCATGAATTTCCAAGGTCTGTATCCACCTTTGTACAAGATATGCTAGTTTCAGGGAAACTCTTGCTCATTTATTTATATTGTATCAGACCAAATATTCTTGAGAAAACTTTAAAACTTCTTATATTTAACCAGGGTTTGTGGAGTGAAAACTTGATATGCGTAGTGATGCCTTTATTTAAGAAAAATGCAGATAAGAGAAAGTGACTTTATATTTTGTCCCAGTCTGAATGTTACTGGGCTTGGAGGTTCTGTAAGTCCTTCCAGAGATTCTCCTGATGTTCTTGCTGTTTTGAACAAAGCCTTGGAAGAGAAGCAGAAAGGTAGCAAGGGTTTCACTTATCGGAAGAACGGCAATGTGCTCTGAAGAGTGACTGCGGGCCAGTGAAAAGTAGGAAAGAAGTGAAATGCAGAGTGGACCGCCAGGACAGGCTGTGACGACTGCCAGCCTAATGGCAGCTGTCTCTTGTGTCCCCCACCCCTTGGGCTGACATCCTGTCCAGACAGTCCTATGAAAAACCTGCTTGACTTACTTCGAGGAAAACTGAACACAGTATCTTTTGAGTGGCCCCAACACCGGGCCTGGAGCTGCTTCTCTGCACTTGTCCCGGATCTCGGTGGTCAACAGTCATACCTGTGGGCCCAGACAGTCCTGCTCTGCCCTCCTGCCTCACTAACACAGTCCCTGAAAGACTCCAAGCTGCTCTCCTCATCATGACGGGGGAACCCAGCATCTGTATGAAGCAATGTAACGATTGTTTCCCCAAAGCTATCAGATGCGCTTAGGAAATACTTCCACTGAGATATAGTCCCAGCTTTCAAAGTGGGTGATTGCCTTAGATACACAGAAGATACACAGAGAGCAAACATAAGTCCTTCAGGAAGCAGGCACGGCAGCTGTGCTCTGCCCCCCGCAGGCTGCTCGCTGTGGTCATGAGGATGCGCCAGTTTTGAATCTCCTGCAGTCATTGTTTGAGAAGTCAGTTATCAGGACAGAAGCCCACAAAACCTACTAATGGTATTATGCAACTATGAGTAGAAATCTGGCTTAAAGCGCCCCAGTTTTATGGCCGCAGAAATTCTCTGATTTAAGTCAGTTCACAAACCCAGAGGCCCGCACACATGGCACACGGGGAGACCCGAGGCCCTGAGCACCCTGTGCGGTATCAAAGCCACACCCCCGGGATTTCCTACCTGACATTTTCCGAAGCCACTTGCAGATAATTCCATGGAATTGTGTCCATGAAAAAGAAGAATCTAGGTGTTGGGGAGCACTGGATACTGTCACCAAGGGAACTTTCACTTATGCAAATTGGAAACCCCACTGAGGGGCACCAATCTAGCAGGGGGCTTTAAGGGTAGAGCAATGCAATGGTTAATGACACCCTAAGTCTATGAGCCTACCACAGTTCATTGTCCTAACCCTGAATGGCATATCATAATCCATAGACTTAGCAACTGTGTTTCTGACTCATGAAGTAGAAGCATTCATGAGGAAGAGCAAGAGGAACTCTGGACCTTCACCTACACAATGAAAGAGCAAGACGCCATTGTTACCACCTTCCTAGTGGGAATTACAAATGCCAGTACCACTTTTAGAGATTCCACAAATAAGAGGATGGAGTTTGGAGAACTTAGGAGTGGAATGCCATGGTTTGGGTGTTTTCTTGAAAACTCACATGGAAACTTAATCCCCATGTTAATTGGTTGATGGTATTTATGCAAGGCCTTAGTAATTTGGTTTAGCTAAGATCATCAATATGGGGGCCCTGCAATGGCTTTGGAAGGACACCACAGGACTTGGGGGACACACAGGTGCTCTGGCTCCCTTGTGATGGCCTCTACTCTGCTACCACACAACACAGAGTCCTCCTCAGATGCCAGGGCTGTGAGCTTTTGGACCTCCAGAACTGTCAACCAAAGTTAACCTTTTTTCCTTGTACCATCTCAGGTATTTTGTCATTGCACTGAGAGATAGAATAAAACAGATGACACTTTACGCCATCTGCCCAGTGGGCTTGCTTGCCTTGACCCTTCAGGAGACTTTGAGGGTGGTGGGAACTATGCTGTCAGGGCCACTGAGGACAGAAGCACAGCTGTCAGGAAAGTTGCTGCTGATAATTTATAGGTTTTTCCTCCCCAGAAAAGCCTCAGCTGCTGCAAGTGGCCTCACCTGACACCATGACCCTCCCCAGGGCAGCCCACACCTGTTGGTGTGTCTTCACCGACCTGATGAAGTCTCTCATCCTGACTCCTGGTCATCTCTGAAGGCCAGCCAGCATCAGGACCCCTGCTGTGTGGCAGCTCTTGGACTCCCAGTTCTCCCGCTAATCCCTTCCCTTCTGTTTCCCGCCCAGGTGGTCCTGGGAGTGTCATCTGTTAAGAGTCCTACAGGCACATCCCCTTCTAGAAGTCAGTTTACCAAAGAACCTGACCCAAGACATTGGTGCCCAACTTTGTTCCAGAGATCAGACTTCAAAGTAAGGTTTTGGAGCTGGGTTATTCATGGTCTGGCAATGAGGACTTTTGTAGTTGGGATTTACGAGGGAATAGATTTAGTACAGGACACATAATTTATAAGATTATTTTTTAATATTCACTCAAAGAGTCAAATGTGAAAGAGCACAGAGATCTGTCCACACACACGAGACCCAAAGCCTCCAGCTGAAGCCTGGATCCCATGGCAATGTCCTATGGCTGAAGACCTCGAGCCCAGTGCAGCGTTCTCCACCAGTCCAGCCGGAAGTCTATGGCCCACGACAGCGTCGCATGCAAGTCTGTATCAAGGACCTGCATGGGAAGGAATTAACAGTGGAATTTACAGTCTGCACCAGCAGAGTGAAGAATCTGTGCCACTAGGCTATGAGATCTGGTGGAGCCAGGAAGTGACTCAAGGTGAGGCCCAGAGCTGCCCCAAAGAGAACTTCAGCCATCCTTAGTGACAGCAAGGACCCAAGCTTCTCTGGCAGTGAGGACACGTGAGTTCATACCAGGAAAGCCAATGTGCAAAGCGTCTCCAGCAGCATCCATAGTGCACCATTCTCCCTCCCAGTTTTGCTGTATACTGTCAGCAACAGTCCTCAGTTGGGCCTTCCATACCCAGACCCAGGCTGACTTGGTTCGGCTGGGTGTTACAGGCTGCCCACAAGTTAATCCACATGGGGATCCCCGTACCTGATGGCAGGTAGGATGCGCATAGCTCTTGGCTTGCTGTTACTGCGCAGCCAGTACCTTCTCAGTGCTCTCCCACTAGGACTATGAACCAACAGGAGGAGAAGTCTGGGCTGCTGCAGTAGCTCAGGTGTGTGGCGGGCTTGAAGAAGTGATCATTGCCAGGATGATGGAGTTGGATGGCTACTGCTGAATCACTTCCATGCTTGAGAAGATGGATTTAAGTGCTGGCTATGGCCATTCCCCATTTTAACATTAAATATCAAGTGAGAAGCCTTTTTGGGAGCTATAAAAAGACTCACCTCTCTGAGCTGGGAAGCTAGCTCAGCAGCATAAGTGCCTGCTTGGAAAGTGCAAGGTCCTGAGTTCAAAAATGTACATGTGGGGCATGTCCAAGGGCATGTGAACTGTCTAGCTATGTCATGATGGATTCTGAATATACCTGGTCCCTTGAAGCTTCCCCATAACAAAACCATGCCACTGGCTTCGATGAGCAAGACTGTCACGTGTTTTTGAGACCTTGGTAAAACACGTGCATAGAAGTACTTGAGAGAAAAATAATACAAAGATTGAGGAACCTGGCACATTAGTAAAAGTTTCTTTTTCTTAATCTCCAAAGATCACCAAAGGATAGTGAGATAATTTCTTCCAGAACAAAAGCAAAAATGTCATGTCTGTACTTCTCGTCAATCCAAAGCACAAGAGTGCCAGAGCTTTCTGAGTTTCAGAGACAGCATATTCTGAGCAATGAATGTGTTTCCGATCAGTTTTCAAGTAACCCAGAAGGCTGCCGGCTAACTTTCCCACATAGCTCAAAGCCACCCGTGGCTAGCAGCAGTTCAGGTGTGGCAGGGAGGCCAACAAATCCCAGAAGCCGCTAGGCTGAGTACAGCCCCGAGCACAACATAGTTCTGACTGACCCGGCCCATTGGGAAAGGTGGGGACAGGCTCTGCATTCAAACAATAATAGCTGTGGGTGGGAATGCGCAGAAACACAAAGGGCCCCGGAGTGACTCGCTGGCCCGATGGAGTTCATGCTTACAGGTCCAAAATTGAACTTCGCCACTCCAAACACCTCAGCATGAAAGAATATTTTGGACTAACATTTCTTTTTATTTTGTGTTATTTTATTATTTTTATCTAAATGCATTTCATTTTTTGTCCTTTGATTTAAATTTTTATCGCATATCTTTTTTCTATTTCTTCTCATCTTCTGTTTTAAAATCTTGCCTCTTCTATTTTTCCTTCTCCTCACCTCTTCCATTTTATTATTTTGACTTTACTGCTGTTACTTTATTAATTTGCACTTGCCCCTTATGTTATTATAAACATGTATGTTGTTTTTGGTGCATAGTTATTGCTTTCATCTGATTCCACTGTATTCCAGTATCTAGCTGATCTTTGTGCAGTGGTTACTGCACCTGGCTTTCTACTCTCTGAGTGGCACTGTCCCTGCAGTCTCAGTGAGGAAAGCACCCATGAGAAGGTGGGTGAGGTTCTGGGAACAAAGAAGCTTTTTATTGTGGGTTTGAGACCAACATCCTGACTTTCGGTCAGGACTCCAAATTGTGGCACCCATTTGGACCTTATCTCCAAGTTATATACTTTTCAGTTTCCATAGTGACCACATTACCTCATTAATTTCATTTTTGGGAATTTTACAAGAATGTCATACAAGTGCCACAAGGTTTACATTTCCCGGACACTGTTGACCATCTGCTCATCCTGGAATGTTGTGATTTAATGTTTGCCCTATTCCCCAAGTTGTTCTGACTATTTGTTCCTGTTTTACAATGGTGGTTTTCTCTAAATAGGTTTACGGTTAGCTACATGGAAGGGGGTGAGGGACTGAGGTTATCTATTGCATAAGTGAAGTCAAGAGACCCTCACTTAACATGGAACTAAAAAGAAATGGAGCCTCATTTGCCCCATAAGTACTAGGGATAGAGCCCCAAAAGAAGGTTGAAAGCTAGAAGACTGACACATAAAAGTGGAAGAGCTATCCATCCCAAGAGCTGGACCAAGCTCACTGAGAAACATAAGAAATCTGAAAAGCAAAGCAGTGTGATAACTACAGTGCTTCATAACGCTTTCTTAACTAAATCCAAAGATACTGAAATGGATGAAATGCACACAAGAATTCAAAGTGTTGATTTTTAAGAGTGTCAGTGACTTCAAAGTAGATATAAATAAACAGCTGAAGAAATTAAGGAAGACAAAGCAGGATGTGAAAGAGCAACCCAACAGAGAAAGGTTCTAAAACAGAATGGCCGGAAATTATGGAAATGAACAGCTCAAGAGGTCAAATCAAAAAGTCAGTGGAAAGTGATATCAATAGACTAGATCAAGCAAAAGATGGAAATTCAGGGCTGAAAACAAGATCAATTATCACACTGGGACAGTAATAATGAAAAATTAATTGTCTTATGGGTGACAACTAGAAGAGCAAACAATTTTTATATAAGAGGGTATTGAGGTAAAGATTACATTTTTAGAAGATCTATTTAGTGAAATATTAGCGGAAATTTTCCAAGTTTGAAAGCAATGGAAATCCAGGTACAGGAGGCATTTGGAATTCCAAAGAAGTTTAAGCAGATAATAGCTTCCTCATGTCATGCTGTAGTTAAAAGGCCAAGCGTGCAGACCAAGAAAACAAATACTGAAAGCAGTAAGAGAGTCACTTGCATAGGCAGACCCATGAAAATAACTGTATATTTCTCAGCAGAAACTAGTGACCAAGAAGACATGAAATGATGTATGTAAAGCCCTAAATGAGCTGCCGGCTGAGATTACTATTTGTAGCAAAGATGAGACTCAAAAGAGAAACAAAATATTCCAACATAATCAGGAACTAGAATTCATAATCACGAATTGAGCACCGCAAAAGATACTTAAAGGAATCCTACCACAGAGAAGTAGAGTAGGTAAACAAATAAAAAGTAAGAAAGAATTACATACTAGGTAAACAACAAAATGGCAGGAAGTAGCACATGCCTTTCAATAATAACCTTAAATGTAAAATTTGGACATTGTCTAACCTGTGGCCTGTGGGCTATGTATTGAAAGGCTTGCCTGGGTTTCAGTGATGGAAGTGAAATTTTTGTGGACAGCATATAAAATATATAACATACTAAATGGATATAAGCAACAAAACTTATTTTATTTTAAATAATTTTTATTATAGCACAGGAAGGTCCAACCACTGAGTGGCTAGTTGAACATTGTAAGTGATCCTAATTTCCAATTAAAAGGCACAAGCTGGCAGCTTTTATAAAACTGTGGCCCAACTCTGCTCTGCCTGCAAGAAACACATCTCATCTGTAGTCTTATACTACATGAAGTGAAAAATGTGGAAAATTATATACTTTGCAAATGCAAAAAGCAAACATTAGGATACTCATATCTGACAAAATCAATTTCAAACCAAAATCACTCACAACAAGCAAGTAAGTCACTACACATTTGTAAAGAAAACAATTTCTAGAAGATATAAGAATAATAGATAAAAATATAAGCCCCAACATAATAGCAGTGAGAGAGAAAGGTAAGCTTGATCTTGTCAATTTTGATTGACCTGAGAGCTACCAAGGAGATTGCTGGAGGACACCTCTGTGTACCTAAGCGGATCACAAAGGCATGGCCCTGAGCATTGTATCTGACCCTGATAAGCTCCACTCTGACATTTATCACCTGCTGTGACTTCTGGCTGCCGTGAACTAAGCAGCCTTGACCCACCGTACATTCCCACCATGAGGTTTCTGTGCTGGTGCTAGCTGGCCAGAGGCTGGATTGCCTTAAAATATGATCCAAATTGAGACTCTGGTCTGCCTTTAAGTTGCACATGTCAGGTGTTGTGTTTAGCCCAAGGAAACCTTACTAACACACTGGGAGAGTTCAACTTTACACTCTTAATCCAGAGGAAAAAGTCAGCTAAGAAACATCTGAGTTAAAATACACCATAGAGCCAATGGACATAGCAGACATCTGAAGAACATTCCATCCAACATCTGAGGCTACAATGTCTGAACAAATAAAAATGATTTTTGTCTTAGATCATAGTGGAATGAAGATAGTAGGGATCAATAGCAACAGAAACTATACAGAGATGAGGATACTCTCTGTGTAGAGAGTATCTACTCTCTAGTGACTTACTTCCCTGTTGTGAGTGATTTGGTTTGAAACTGATTTTGTCAGATACGAGTATCCTAATAAAAAAATTTAATTTTTGAGAGATAAAAAATAGACTCCTGAAAAATTAGAGAGAGAAATTTTTAAATTTTGGTAGTCAAATGGGTATGCAAACATAGTACAAAAGAATCTCTGGAATACTTCAGAGTTCATTC
The DNA here is from genome assembly GCA_002564305.1 of Octomys mimax. Lineage (NCBI taxonomy): Eukaryota > Metazoa > Chordata > Mammalia > Rodentia > Octodontidae > Octomys > Octomys mimax. The sequence goes on from NDGM011196592.1 coordinate 9,890, forward strand.
TCAGAGGAAAGTTTAAAGCTACAAGTGGTTACACAAAACATCAGAGAAATCTCAAATAAAATAATTCTATATCTCAAGGTCTTAGAAAATTAAAAACAAACCAATACCAACCACAAGAGAATGATTGAAATAATGAAGATCAGAACTGAAATTAATGAAATAGAGACTAAAGGAACAATAGAAAGTTTCAGTGAAACAAAGAATTGGTTCTTCAGAAACAAGCTTGATAAACCTTTGGTCAAACTAAACAAAATAAAGAAAGAGAAGGTCCAAATCAATGCAATCAGCAGAGAAAAGAGTGTGACATTGCAACAGAAAGCACAGGCCTAAGGCTCAATTGCTGTTTGCCTTGGAAGTTTGGATCTATATGTGTGATATTTGGAGACATTTCTCTGGCATGTTTACTGTTTTTATTTTTCAGTGAAGTTTCCACACGTGAGTGAGGCACAAAGAAACAGAAGACTCAACATCATTAGGACCGTAAGGCAAGCATCACTGCAGAGTCGATGGTGATTAAAAGTATTGGGAAAACCAGAATCCCTTTAGAGCCTGTGACAAGTCCCACTACAGAATTCAGAGCAGAACCACCTGAGGAGTTTGGAGAGTGAGCCATGAAAGCAAATTTTCTTCTCTTTTGAGAGTGTCTGCTAGTGCAGTAGCAGGTATCCGTGCGGAGCTGCCCGTGCTGAGCTGCCCTCACAAACTGGGTGTTAGCAGCTCCTGCTCAGCACACCACAAGTGGTATGGCAGTGTGTAGGCTTCCAGTAGCTGCTTAACATGTTGTTGCAAACAGTAAAACAACACAGAGGGCCAGGCATAGGCATATAGCTCAGTGGCACAAGTGCCAGCCTGGCGAGTGCAAGGTCCTGAGTTTGACTCCTGGGGGGGTGGGGAACGAGGAGGAGGAGGAGGAAGAAGAAAGAAAGGGAAGGGAAAGGAAGGGAGGGGAGGGGAGGGGAGGGGAGGGGAGGAAAGGAAAGGAAAGGAAAGGAAAGGAACCAACAACTTTTTGGTTCCACAGATTCTGAGCTCAGAAGCACGGCGTTACCAGGCTGCATTCTCTGCACTGAGGGTCACTGACTGCTGTGCAGGTGTTGGCCATTGGTGGGGTCAAGCACTCTCACGACCCCTGGTGGGAGGAGATGCTGCCTCTGTGAATGGTCTTCCTGGCAGATTCACTTCACTCCCTTGTGGTTGTGGACGCTGGCTCATATTGGCTGCTGTCTTCCAGGGTCGATGACAACCCCAGCTGCCACCTGGCTCCTTCTGTCTTCTGGAGGATAGTGGGAAACCCTCCCCAGCTAGATGCCTTTCCTCTTTTGGAGCTCTCTTTCTTTCTTTTTGTGACCCGCCCTGAGAAAATGCTCTGCTTTGAAAAGGACCTTGTGATTGATCAAGCCCCACCCGGATAACCTTTTCTTCAGGCCAGCTGCACTGCAGGATGAACCTAGCCCAGCCTGCCCAGAGTCTCACAAGTGAAGCAGGGTGAGCACATCCACAGGACGACTCTGGCCCTGTGTGGTTTTCCACAGCTACAATTACCCAACATCGCCCAAGAATGCAAACAATACAAGCCGGCCTCGGTGCTCATGCACCATGTCTGACATAGGTCGCACCAAGGTGAATCAAGAGGGCCACAGGCCTGGGTCCTTCTGGGGGCTGCAGGAGACTTAGGCCTTCACCTCTTCCAGCCTCCCAAGGTCTGTGGCCCCACTGGGGTTCCGGCCACACCACTTTGGTCTCTGCCTGCACTCGCCACCTTCTGCTCAGCCTTCTGACTCTGCCAGCTTTTCCTTAAATGGATGCTTATGAATATATTTTCCCAGCAAAGTGATCTCCATTTCCATAATCCTTGCAATAAATTATACTTGCAAAATCCATCGGTATATCTGGTAATGTACAGATTGCTGGGATGAGGATGTGCATATATTTGGGGTTTATAACTCAGCAGAACTACAAGGATAGTTATCTTAGAATTCCTTTAAAGATTTGTTTTATCATGCACTTTTTATTGGCACACACTACAATGCGCAATGCTGCACTCGGGTGGGCAGTTGGTAGGCAGGAGGACATGGCTCTGTTCTGCTTATAACCCCACTGTCCTCTCCTCCCCCTCCCTGCATTCTTGGACCTTCTCCTGCACATTGTCTTGTACACGTGTGCAGCACACTATGATCGCATTCCTCGTAGGGACCTAGTAGGTGTACACCATATGTGTACACCACACATCAGATTCCTTTTGTAAAAATCTTTTTTCCTTCTCTCTTCTCACCCTTCTCTCTGCCTCTCAGTGCCCTTCCTGTGGCCAAAGACCTATCTTGCTATTTCCTGTTGTCTACCTTCATTTTGCTATTATAATTACTTTTTGAGTTTCTCATATAAGAGAGGTCATGCAATATTTAAGCTTGTGTGTCTGACTCCTTTAATTCAACATTATGCTCTAAAGGTGCATTCACTTTCCTACAAATGACTTAAGTTTGTCCTTCTTTATGGCAGAGTAGTACTCCACTGTGTATAAATAACACCTTTTCTTTATCCTCCCATCTGTTAGTGTACATATGAGTCACCTTCAAGATTTAGCTATCATGAGCAGCGCTGCTACAAATATGAGTAGGCATGAGCCACTGTGATGTGATGTCTTTAACACTTTTGGAAGGATAACTAGAACAGGAACAGCTGAGTGAAATGAAATTTCTAGCTTTAGTATTTTGAGGGATCTCCATACTTATTTCCATAGTGATTGCATGAGGGCCGACCAGATAGCTCAGCTGATTAAAGCTCCTGCTTAAGCAGATGCAGGGACCAGGGTTTGATCCCCAGCGTGCTGTGCCGGCCAGGCCCCCAGAGCATGCTGAGATGGCGACTGGGACTGGGCATGGTGGGCACACCTCTAATCCCAGGGCTTGGGAGGCTGTAAACAGGAGGATCACTACGAGTCTGATCTGTGTAGTGAGACCCTGTAGACCCCATTATAAAATACACGCACAAAAAAACAAAACAGTGATCGCATGAGCTTCCGCTCTGCGCAACGGTGAAGCTGTACTGCTTCCTCCACCCTTCTCCAGCACTTGCTGTCATTTGATTTATGGCGACAGAACGCAGCCACCCTTTCTGCAGTGAGGTGAGGTCACAGTGTCGTTCTAACTTGCATTTTCGAATGCCAGTGATGTTGAGCATATTTCATGCGGTTATTTTCCAATTGTATTCCTTCTTCTGAGAATTGCCTATTCACTTCAGTCACCTACTTTGGGAATGAATCTTTTAATATGGGTGGTTCAATTTGGGGGGCACCTTTACGTATTGTAGGTACTACTCCTTTGTCTGAGGAATAGTGGAAATTTTTTCCCACTTCCTTGGTGGTCTCATCACTTCGTTGGTTGTTCCCCTTACTGCACAAAAGCTTTTTGACTGGATATTATCCTGTCCTTATGTGTCTGGGTTCTGTTTAGAACATCCTTGCCTGCACCTATGTCTTCAATAATTTTACACATTTTGTCTTCCAGCAGATTGTTTCTGTTTTAATATTTAGATCTTTGATCCATTTTGACTTTAGTTTAGTACATGCTGAGAGAGGCAGGCTGACATTCAGTCTTCTGCATGTAGACAATAAGTTTTCCTACCACCATTTTTCCTCCAGTGTCCTGGTTTGGGTATTTTTTTTTTTTTTGCAAGGGGAACAGTGCAATACAGGAAACATTTTATAAGATTACTTTATATGAATCACCCAAAGAACCATATACAAAGGGTGCAGGAAATTTGCTAACACACTAAAGATCAAAGAAACAAGCTAAGAGCCTCGATCCTAATATCCTGCATGAATCCAGCTGAAGACCTAGAGGTCATAAAAGTGAAGCGCCCTAGTCCAGCAGGAGGTCCAGACCCCACGACAATGGCTCATGCAGACCTACTTCAAGGATCTGGGCTGAAAAGGCCCAAAGGTTAGTGTGGAGGCTAGAAAGTCTATGCCAGCAGAATGAAGGATCTATGCCAGCAGCCTGAGGGATCTGTGCTGGATATAGGAAGCAACGCTCAAGGTAAGAACCAGAGCTCCTCCCAAAAGTATCACAGTCATCTTCAGCGACAGTGAAGTCCTGAGCTCCTCCAGTGATGAAGAAAGCTGAGTTCCCATCAGGAAAACCAACCTGACAAACTTGTTCCTGAAGCTGAGCAGTACACCAGCTTCCCCTCTGGAGCCAGGAAGCAATGCTCAAGGACAGGAGCAGAGCTCCCCCAAAATGAAGCCCAGCCATTCTCGGAGACAAGATCCTCCTCTTACAAGAACAGCCAAGTTCATTAGGAAAGCTAACATGACAAGGTCCTCCAGAAGAACAGCCCAAGAGAACCAGCACCTTCCAACAGCTCCAACAGCTTCTCCAAACAGCATCCCTAACAACCTCTCAACAGCTTCTGCCTCTCACGCTGCTGGCAGCGATCCTCAGGTGGGTCTCCAGCCCAGCACCACGCTGGTTCAATTCAGCTGGTGTAACAAGTTGACCACCAAGCAGCAGTCCATTCCACTCCATCAAAGGTTTTGGCTCCCTTGTCAACGAGCAAGTAGCTGAGAGTTCCTGGAGTGGCTCCTGCAGCTGGTATTCTGTTCCACTGATTCACAAGTCTGGTATATTTTTGACCAGCACCATATGATTCATCACTGTAGCTTTGCAGTATAACACAATTCTGAGAATGTAGCGGCTTCTGCCTTGCTTTTGTTGTACAGCGTTCTTTTGCTATTTTAAGTCTTTTCCAGCTTTCTCTAGATCTGTGAGGAATGCTATTACCATTTGGCTTGGAACTGTTTAAAATCTATACATCAGTTTTAGAAGTTTGGTCATTTTGACTATATTGGTTATGCCTATCCAAGAATAGGGTTTATCTTTCCATTTCTGATATTCTCTTCAATCTTCCCTTTCAGAGTTACTGTAGATGTTATTGTAGAGGCCGTTCACTTCTTTGGCTAGGTTAATTCCTAAGAATGTAGTTTTTCTCTATGCTGTTGTTAAAGATATTCTTTCCCTAATTTCTTTCTCATTGAGTTTATGATTGATGTACAGGAATGTTATTGATTTTTGTGAATTCACTTCGTTAGTTTCTATGATGCTCAGTTTGGTTATTAATTCTAGGAGTCTTTTAGTGGGATTTTGGGGTTCTTGTATGTAGAGAATTAGGTCATGTGCAAATAAAGATAAATTTAACTTTTTCCTTTTCTATAGATATCCCTTTCACTTCTTTCTCTTGCCTAATTGTTCTGGCTGTTTTGAGAACTATATTGAACAAAAGTTGTGACAGTAGGCATCCTTGAATTGTTCCTGATTTTAGAGGAGAAAGTTTCAGTTTCCCCCATGTAACATGATATTGACATGGTTTGTCATAAGTAGCTTTTATGAGACTGTGATATATTTCTTCTTTACCTATTTTCTTCAGGGCTTTTTATTTATCATGAATGGGTACCACTTTGTCAAAGGTTTTTTTTCCACATCTATTGACATTATTCTGTAACTTTTGTTGCTGGTTCTATTTATGTGTTGTATTTATTGATGTTCATATATTGAGCCATTCTGTTGAGCCATTCCTACAATCCTTAAATAAAGCCTAATTGCTTATGACGGACGATCTTTTTGATCATTTGTTGCATTGTGTTTGCCTGCATCTTATGAGGGATTTTTTTCCATTTATTTTCATTGAAGAAATTGGTTGTGGTTCCCTTTTTATTGGGTCCTTTCCTCATTCTGGAATCAGGGTAATGCTTACTTTCAAAAATGATTTTGGGTGTACCTTTTTTATTTCATCAAAGAGTTTAAGGAGTACTGGCGTTAGATCTCCTCTAACGTTCTTGTAGAGCTTGGCAATGAACACACTGGAGGCCTGGGATTTGCTTAGCTGGTAGGGTTTTTATGCTTCAAATTCATTGGCTGATATTGGATTATTCAAGATTTTTTATCTTATTGGTTCAGCTTTGATACTTTGTATGTACTTAGCAACCTAACCATTTCTACTGAATTCTCTGTCTTATTAGAGTAAAGGTTCTCCTGGTAGTTACCAATAATCTTATGGATTTTGGCAAAGTCTGCTATGATACTGTCTTGTTCATTTCTTATTGTCTTGACTTGGGTCTCTCCTTTCGGTAAGATTGTGTAGGGATTCATTGATTTTGCTTATTCATTCCCTTTTGATTTCTTTGTTTTAAATTTAATTAAGTTTATGATGCCTTTTAGGTATATACAGTGGCCATACTCATCATAGGGCCTGCACGTGAACACGATGTCCCTTGATTTGTCTTTTTTTCCCCTCCCATTTCCTTCCTCTTCCCACAAGCCTTCTTTGCCTCTCTAGTCACAAAGATTTGTTTCCGTTTTATCCTTTTCTCATTTTTTGTTTTCCCTTCCTTACTTTCTCCTGCTCCTCCCTAGTTCTCCTTTCCTTTTGAATAATTTCCTCCCATTTCACCATATCACTTATACAATTAATTTCTGATTTACACTTTCAGTTTCTCACGTAGGTGAGACAAAGCAATATATACACATGTCTGATTTAGACTGAGTTTTTTTGTTTTTTTTTTTTTTGCGGAACCAGGGATTGAACTCAGGCCCTTGTTCTTGCCAGGCAAGTGCT
>NDGM011196594.1:0-10280 GCA_002564305.1 Octomys mimax
AGGCTGAAAACAGGATGATTACTATGAGTCAGATCTGTGTAGTAAGACCCTGTAGACCCTGTATTAAATATATTAAAAAAATTATTGCTTTGATTATGTAAATTTTTCTGTGAGTCTATTAAAAATATAAATCTATTTTGTGATTTTTTTTTGAAGTTCAGGGTAATACTACTTTGTTTACTGATGTTCTTTTGATTTAGCTGTATCCAGTATGTGGGTGGTTGCTTGGGATTTCTCATTTTTATGAATCTTGTCCTCATTTTTAATCAAATAGGATCAATGGCTGATTTTTAAAATGGTAAAATTTTACTTTCCTTTTGTAGTAGAGAGAAGCTGCCAGCATTCATCAGGAGGGACGTTGGAAGATACATTAAGAGAATTTTGTTGTCGATAATGAGTTTCTTTGTTTTTTACAGATATAAAATATTTTACTTATAACTGATGATTTTCTAAATCTGTGTCCACAAATTCCAAACCCATAACACTCTATATATGTCAAAAAATTCAATTTCTGTCAACATTAGATACTATTATACAGAACAGAAAACAACAAATTCCTAGTAAGAAAAATACTGGTTGGATGTATTTTTATCTTACAGAATAAATCAATTGTATGCATTTTTCTCCTGATAAGTAGCTGTATGAAATTTGTTTCTTGAATATTATTCTCCTCTTGTACAATATTCTGACATCCTACCAATAAGGAGTTTCTAACTCCAGGAAGCACTGTGACATTGTGGATTCTTGTATGAAGCTCTGTTTCTATAAGCATTTTGTACAATTTTCATAGGATTATCCTACACTGATCTTGCACAGAACTAAAAATATTTCCAGAGATAAAGAATATATAGAGAATTTTAAAAGCAGAAGAAAAATGCAAATTAATTCTGCTCGAATGATTTTAAGGTGGGAGGCAATTCTAGAGAGGCCTGAGGAAGACATCCACTATAGGCAACCAGCTAGACACTCTCAATGTAGGTACCAAATATTGATCAAATGTTTTTATGTGTAATATATTTGAGTAGAGAAGGTATATTCAAAGAAATATCAAGAGTTTTACAATACTGTTTGTGATTATACTGTAGAGGTACATTGTATTAGTCAGCTGTCCTTTCTTTTCTTTCTTTTTTTTTTTGTTGCTGTTGTTTTTGGTCGCCTTAGCCCTCCCTGAGGGTGGGGCTGGCACAGCATGTGGTGCCAGGCATCAAACCATAGTCCCCTGTGCCTACCTAAGCTTGCCTAAGCAGGCATTTTAGAACACCAAGCTATCTCACCAGCCCCAGTCAGCTGTCCTTTGCTGTGACAAAACACTTAAACTTTTTTTTTTTTTTTTGTATTTTAGGGAAGGTTCTACACGGTGTTCAGAATCTCACTGCTACATTGGACTCATAGTGATCTTCTTGTTTACAGCCTCCCAAGAATTGGGATTACAGGCATGAGCCACCATGCCCAGTCTCAACTGGTGTCTCAGTGTACCCCAGGAGGGGCGGGGCAGCACAGCCATCCCAGGGATCTAACCCCTGACCCCTGTGCCTGCTTAAAGTTGCTTTAATCTGCTGAGCTATTTGGCCCACCCATGATAAACAACTTGAAGGAGGAAAAGTTTACATTTTTTTCCAGTTTCAGAGGTTGGGTTCATATAGCTTTGGGGCTGGGGCAGCCCAATACACTGCGGCAAAAATGTGTGGTGAAGAATACCTGTTCAACTCACAGTGGTTGAAAAGTAAAAAACAAAAGGAAGGCCTGGTGCAACAATGTCATCCTTAAAGGCAGGCCTCCAAGGCTCTCACTTCCTAATGAGACTGGCCTTTCCAGCGGCCCCGTGCCCTACCAACATTGTCACCCAGGGGACCAGCTTTTCAACCTAAGAGCCTTTGTGGGACATTCAAGATCCCAACTGCAGCACAATTTCTCCACATTCCAGCTGTTGTCTCACATCTGTCTTGCCACTTTTTGTTGCTGCTGTTCTGTTGTTCCTACTCACTATTCATTCAAAAATATTTGACAATAAACAAACAAGAAGAAAAAATCAGTGAAGTTTCTCATTGATATATTTGTTTCTAAACAATTTCTTTTAACAGTTAGGAAAACGACTTGTAGGTAAGTCTTACAACTACTGAATTGCATGAAGTACAGCTAGCTTCTCAAAAACAGGTCTGATTTCACAGACAACAGATATATTTTTCTTGTCTTTTACACCTTTGGTTAGTATTTTCAGGTCTATTTCCCCTTTGCTTTTTGGCCAGTCATGGAGCATTTTCATTCCTTTGTTGATCTGATTTTCTGTTGAAATTATCTTTTTTCTCTTTTGGGTAATGTTGGTCAGTTCATGCTTCGGAACATTGGCAAGAGCAGTCAAAGAAGACTAAGCAGGCAAAGTGGTTGCATCTTTTCTTTAATTTAAAACTTGATCATAGAGACTGAGAAACCAAAAATATTTGAACTTGAACTTTGACTTTCTCTAGAGTGGCGCATCATCGCCCCTGTTCTGGTCATGAGATGATCGTAGCAACTTTTGCTTCTTTACATCAACAGTGTTCCAACTTTTGGTGAATTATTGCCAACAATTGATTTCTTTTTTAAGATCATCTTTTGCATAATTTAGCAAGAGATAATATTTTTTATTTTAACTCAAAGGGCCCTAACTGATGCAAAGTTAAAGAAGACAGGTTGAAATTCTTGCCTTGAATTCCGGGAAAGTTACTTAATTTCTTAATATCAGAATTTGTCTCCTGTAAAATGGGTACATGTGCACTCATTTGAAAATTATTTAGGACTATCAAGTGAAATAATTATATAATGTATTTAACTCAGGACTAGTGCTGAACATATGAAACTCATTACCCATCTATCAGTGCATATGTATTCTTTACATTGTTACACATGTAAACATATAAACATACAATTTCAAGCCTATAATATTTTGAGTTCTTTTACTATCACTGATGGCAGAATATTCCAAGCTTAGGAAATAATATACATAAATCATCGTTTAACTCTTGTCCTTGTCAAAAGCTATAACCATTTCTTTGTGTTTAGAAATTGCCTAATGATTGTAGAGAAGAACAAAAACAAAAACAAAAATAAAACAGTCATTTGGCCAGAGCTGGTCTTTGAAATAAAAACCATGTTTAAGACCCAATGGTAATCAGTTTAACAACCCACACCCGTGGGACAAAAGACTTCTTCAAATACAGCCTCTCTAACTGCAGTAGAACACTCATCTCTGACAAAACAAAACAAAAACAGAAAAAAAAAGGGGGATACAAGTAGGACAGATATACAGCTGTTTTGTCTTAGTTCATTCATTGAGAAGAAAGGTTTGTACTAATATTTTTTTAGACAAGATATCACCAAGTCTGTATCTTGTCCTCTGAATAACTACTAAATTTTTAGGTTGATGACCAAAATATTACAAAATATTGATATAAAACTTTTCCTTCTTTGTTGAAAGGATAATGATTTCTGAGACTACACTGATCATATCCATATAAGCTGTGGGAAAAATTCTCTCACTTTCACTGTATTTCTAAGAATTATATACTTTAATGACAAAATTCAACAGAGTAAAGCGATTGAGTCAAACTAAGAGTAACTGAAGCAACCAACCACTGGTAAAAAGATTGTTACTTCTGAAGGTTCTGTTTGCATTACTTGGGTTGCTCTTTAAAAATATGGTTTTATCAACAAAACATGAAGTTGTAAACTGTACAAACCTGAAGGAAGGCACATCATTGACATTTCCTAATTTTTTTGTTCATGTTACATACAGCAACAGCTATTGGATATTACATAGCTTGGGCTCTTGGATGTCATATTTCCTTTGCTAATTGTCCAGCCTGTGGTTCAGTAGAACACATCTGAACACTATTGTGAAAGTTTCGACATTTTATTGTTTTAGTATTTAATTGTAAATCTTACAAATTACTACAATGGCAACATTTTAAGCAATAACTTCAACATAAACTGGGAAGGGTGATTAGCCAAATCTTTGACTGTGAAATATCCTTTAGAGTAAAAGTCGAACTCCTAAATCTCACAGGAATATTATGGGCTATCATCTGGAAAAATACATTGCAAGTATCTTCACTTCCTGAGAATACGGAGAAGGAACTCAGATTAAAAAAGGCTTCCTGGGTTTTATTTTCTCTACATAGCACTTTGTTTTAAAAATCATATAGTCACACACACGTACATGACAAAATTTAAATATTTGTTTCTCTTCGATTTATGTCATTTTGAAAATTTTAGTCCAAAGTATGTCTTGCTCAAAAATTTGTATGATTAATGCATTGATTTAACCTCCCAATGTAGACTGCTGCTAGGCAGATTCTGATATTATTTATTTTTATTAGTTTATAATATGTCAATTTTTCTTGCTTATCTGTCAACTCCCAGAAAAATACATAAATCAAAAAACTAGCAATGTGGACACTAACAAGGCATAATTATTGTAGGGTCTGTCCTCCTTTAAAGAAAAAATACAATTACCTACCCGAATACTGCTGGGATTAGGTCAGAATTTACATAATACCAACTCACATTTTCTTAACAATTTTAATATCAGACAATAGCTTTTGCAAACCTATAATCTGTTATTATTTTCTACTTTTATTTTCAGAGCTCCAAATAAAGTGTTCATTTGAAACAAGATAATTATAAGAATCTAACCTATGGAAAATTTTACTCAGTAGTGTGTTATTAAAAAAGTAGGACAGGTTTTTATAAATTTTTTATATTTAAAGTAACTCAAGACACTTTAGTTTCCCTCAATGTAATTTTTGCAGTAAAATACGTTCACTTTTCTACAGACAAATATTTAATAAAAATTACCTTGTGTGAATTTAAAGAAAAAAAAATAGACTTCACCATAATCTCTAGACAATAGTTTCAAGACTGGAGTTATTAAGCAGTTTGAAGAGCAACAATCCAGAGATGATGAAAATTTAGAAAATGTTGAGTGCTATAAAGTAATAACTGCTAATGTGGAGGATTATGAAACGCCCAGTAGCAGAATAAGTAACAAATAGATCCTTTCTGAAGTTGTGAAGTCAGGAGGGAGGTGGGATCCGGGGTTAAGTAACTGTGATATATTTATAGAGGGCAAGGGATCATCATAAAATAAAGCAGCAAATAGTAAAGAAGTCAATGTAAAAGAGAGGCCGGGGATTTAGGGTATAGAGATCATAAATTTTCATCGATATAAACAGCCTGTGTACCTCAGGAGTTGAGGTTTAGCTATAATTTCAAGTCTGACCTATAGGCCTTCTGTGTTCACAGTACATGCACGACCAAGATGCCATCTAAGGAAGTGCTAGGAAAAAAAACAAAAACAAAAACAGGAAAGAAAGGAGGAAAAAAAAGCAGTGTTTCGGATCTGCATGATTTACACATTTAATCATCCCCAAACCCATCCCAAACACAACAGCACTGTAGTTGAGAAGATTTTATTGTCTCACTAAATTATGTTTAATTCTTACTGTAGCATATCCTATAAACAAGAAGAGTGAGTGATGTCTCCTCTACCACGTTCTTACAAAGGAAAATTGTCAAATTCTTATGCATGGTTTCTTGGAAGACCATTTTTCCTTTTTCTAGGTAGTTCTGTCTTTCACATTTACATGTTTTAATTTTAAGTATGTATTTGAAAACCTGCTTTAAACTTACTGATTTAAAAACAAAAGTGATGAAATGAGCTTGTATAATGGTTTAACAGAAGCAGTAAAAGCTAGCAAATCAACACAAAGAATGAACTATGAAGTTTTTAGCTTTTAAGAATTACTCTGAAATGGAATACTGAGTGGTTTTAAAAAGAATTAAGCAAGCTACATGAAGACCCTGACATGTTATTCAGGGACATTGAGTTTAATATATGTAGGCATTAAAACAAACTTTCTATTCTAAATTGTTACTTAATGAGCAAATTATATTATTACATTTGTATGTCTCTATGTATATATATATATATATAGATAGATAGATAGATAGAGAGAGAGAGAGAGATGCATATATAATCTCTCTTTCTATACATTTATATCCCCACAGTGAGTTTTGGAGACAGAATATGAATCTATCACGCCCCCCGCCACACACACATACCACAGACAATTATAGTAAGACTAGAACTGGCAGTGGTTATAATAAAGCTGATCTAAGCAAATAATGAATAGTGTTTATTTTTGATTATGAGTGATTTATTATTTTAAAATTAAGATCATGGAAAATTATCTCTAAAGCTTTCAGTTGAGTAGTCTGTTATTAACTGTTAAAAATAGATTTGAAAAAATAAGCTACAGGATCATCTGTATTACTATTTTAAAACAAAAATAATGGCGGTTTGTGTTACCTCTTTTGCCTCTTTCGTTTGAAACAAACGAAATGCCTCAGGTACGTATGGAATGGTCTTTGAAGTGATGAGCTACACGGAAGAACTTTCATTGCCTTCTTTAGTGGGCCCTGAAAGGCAGGGCTCTTTCCTTCATCCACTAGGTTGCACTGTTGTATAGAAAACAGATACACTGTTTTGTGACCTGCTGCAGGAGAACAGCTCACGCTGTGAAGAAACTTGTAAACGCCCTTGCACTGTTTTCACTAACAAGAAAAACAAAGAAGATCAAGATAGGTAAAGTGGCATTTGAACATGCTTTCTTTTTTCCTCAAAGTGAGGTCCTCTGTTCTGGATTTTGGGTGGAAATTTCTTGAAGAAAGTTGAAGGCTACTCAAAGCTACTGTTGATATCAGTGAATGGAGATTAAGGAAGGCATGGCGACTAGCACTCTTCATGCTAGGATATAAAGACACTTAGAAATATTCCTAAGATGTTGATCTTCCTAGGAAGGGACCTGCCAAATTTCTCGACTTTTCCTCTGCAACCAGGCATGATTCAATTGTAAGATTTTAGGTCACTGAATGGTAGATTTTCTTACTGTGTCACACTGATAATTATGTTTGGGCAGGTAATTGTGGCTCCATCATTTATCCGTCTACCCCAGAGCAACATCTGAAAGGTGGGATTGTAATCCTTTTGAATGAATGAATGAATGAATGGATGAATAAAATATTTCCATTGCTTTAGTTCTTATTATTGAAATCACATTAAGAGAATGTTCATAGCATTGCCCTTTTATCTCCTTGCATATTTCCCTCTCTACAGTATAAGGACTGTACTTTATCAAGAAAATTACTTACAGAGAATCTAGTAGGGGGAAAGTCTACTCCTTTAGTTCTGGTGTAAATCACTAAGAATTTTTGCTTCATGGATTAGCACCTCTTGTATCCCTCATCTCTTCAGGGCAGTAAGCTGAGACAATCGTAATGAAGACCAGAGCTATTGGCTACCAACATCGCAAAGCTTTTCAGGGGAATAGGTCATCAAAAAGACCCAAGTCTGGAACTGGTTATTTCATTTGGCTTGAAGTAAGTCTCACATTTGGTAATTGCCCCTTTCAAGGTTTTGAATATTTTACTTATAACTTTCAGCTACTTAACTAATTTCTTACTGTATAATGAATGTAATAATAAAAAGATGATAAAGTTTTGGTCAAAGATCGGGAAGTTAAAACAAATTCTGTTAATTATGCAGATACATATAGCATGCGCTGCTGCATATGACACAAACTTTAGAGAATAAATTATGTTTATGAAAACTCATGTTTTATTTGTTTAAATGTAGGTCTTATTGGATTTATGTGTGTGAAATTTTCTTTAAGAGGCTTCTTTTCTTCCAATAATANCTTTATGAAAGTCCATTGCAGGGTGATACTTTGCATTCAGTTTTGACAAGTTTCTAGAAAATATAACTCTAGAGCTTCATTTCATAATATTTCCCTTCCTTGTGAAATTATGGTGTAAAAAATGTGATTGAACTGCTTCCCTTCTGATAAGAATCTAAAGAAATGGAAGATAATATTCTTTTTTTGTACTTAGAAGTTGTTTAGTTATTGTCTATTTTTCTTTGCAGCATGCTTATTCCTTTAGTGTTTCTCTAAAGGTGCTATTTTCCAACACTTAACACGTTTAAAATATGACCAGCAGTGAGGCCACAGAGATAGGTCAGGGGCTGAAGCCCTGCCTGGCAAGCACCAGCGCCTGGGTTTAATCCCTGGTATGGCATGCTGTGTTGGCCCGACCCGGGCACACCATGCTGGCCACTGAGAGCGGGTATGGTGGAACACACCTGGAATCCCACTGCTGGAGTGGCTGAAACAGGAGGATCGCTCTGAGTCCTACCTACATAGTGACACCCAGTACCAGATACATAAAATTAAAAAAAAAATGTATGACTAGCAGAGTACCTGAAATATGGGTGCCACTCAATAAACACTGAATGGAAACATAGATGTATACCAAGTTTTTTTTTTAAACCCATTATGTGGTAGTTGCTCTGGTAAATATTTATATATGTATCATATAATACAACTAATAGCATGAATAAATAAAGTGAGTATTACCTCTGGTGTGGTCTATAAAATGTAAGACTGATAGTGGCTAAGAAATTTTTCAAATTATGGAAAACTAGGATTTGAATTCAAGTTTGTTGTTTCTGCTTTTAGCATTCTGAATAATCAAGTTTTCCGTTTAAACTTCTCCACATCTCCAAGTTAGTCAACCGATAACCATGTTTATTGTGCACTTGCTATCTACGTATTTAACTTAGAAGAAATTACACAAGCTATAATGCAAACTTGCCAACCATAAGACACATATAAAACTGGAGAGAGACACAAATTATACAGACAGAATGTATCTGAAAGCAATAAGAAATGGGTTTCTGTATCATATGGAATTTTTTAAGCCTTTTATATGGAGAGAAGATACAATCATTATTGAATAACAATTTATTAAAAATGAATTCATGATACTAATGACTCATTAATCAACCATTTAGCATGTATTTAGCATCCATCTGCCAAGAACTGGGAAGGCATTAAACTAAAAAGTGTTACATTGTTACAAAAAATTCCAAGTGGATAGAAATAAAGAATTCTTGAGTGAAGTCAAAGGAAATACACTGAGTCACAGTTTCTAAGGAAGTGGTCATTTTAACTTGGATATGAAAAAATAGATATTTTTTGTTTTTGGTGTTGAAGCTATTGGGAGAAAGCAACAGGGAAAAGCTAAAATTTATTCAACAGTAATTATGCCATGATGAAGATTTTGGGGTGGGAAAATTTAATCAAGAGTATATTCAGATTGCTCATTGCTCTATGAGAGGTACTCAGAGTTC
Source organism: Octomys mimax (assembly GCA_002564305.1). NCBI lineage: Eukaryota > Metazoa > Chordata > Mammalia > Rodentia > Octodontidae > Octomys > Octomys mimax. The sequence continues at coordinate 9,227 of NDGM011196594.1, forward strand.
GAACATAGAGGAAATAAAGTCCAATGGTCCTCTCGTATTAGACCATAGAAAGCTACTTAGGTATTCATGAGTTGTTATTAATACATTTTGTAATCATATATGATTACATATGTTCATTCTTTGAAAGAAAAATGGTAGTATATCACCATTATTTCATTAGTGTTTAGCCCAGTGTCTGTAACACAATTTGTGCTCAATACATACTTATGCAATTGAAATTAATTTGGATTTTCCCTCTCTGATTCTCCCCATGATCTATACCTTAGAACTTTCAAGTAAATAAAAATATATCAATAGTAAACAAATGTTTCCAGGGAAGTATGTATGTATCTATGTTTGTATGTATGTATGTATACATGCATATGTTCCTTGTATCTCAACTATTATTTTTGGTATTCGGTATATATGTATGTGTTTCCTCTCTATATCAACTTTTCTGTATTATTAAGAATATCAGGGCTGGGGATGTAGTTCAGCACTCTAACCACCTGCCTGGCAAGCACAAGGTCCTAGGTTTGATCCCTGATATTGCATGTTGTGCTGGCCCTGGAACCCGGGCTCACCGTGCCTGCCACCGACATCAGCCATGGTGGCACACACCTGTAATCCCAGGGTTAGGGAGGCTGAGACAGGAGGATCACTATGAGTTTGAGCTGGGTAGCGAGACCCTGTACCATATGAATAAATAAATGAAAGATTAAAAAAAATTTAAAAAAAGAATATCAAAGATTTCTCAGTTAGATAAAATTTATTAAATATGCATTTGCAGAAATATATCTGTGATATCCACAGCTAATATTTGTGTACAATGACCTGTGAATTTTATTGTTTTTAAAGAAGGTTGAGTGATTTATTAGGAATCTAATTAGTGATTTCTGCTATTTGTTTTTAGTTTTCAAAATAAAATAAAATTTAAAATAACAATAAAATAGAGATTTATTTTACTAATGTATTTTACTAAATTTGGCAATTTGGATAGGACATAGCATCTAAACATATGCACGTGAATTCTACAGCAATTTCATAAGATTGTGTATAACAAGAATACATTTGA